>SWBT01000343.1:0-240855 GCA_005298045.1 Pleurotus ostreatoroseus | reverse complement strand
GTGCACACTAACGTCAAAACATCGCCCTCAGTCGCTGCCATGCGCCCGGAGTCACCTGCCATATGGGGGTGATTTTCGGTGCTTCCGGGCGCGTCCGGGCGATGCGGGTTCTCACTGGGCTTGACGTCTCTAATTTCTCGAAATAAATAACCAGCTGTACAGTAAGTCGCAACGCTGTAGGGCATGTCGTATCGCCACATGTTAAAATCGACCATGACGAGACACCAGAATGGTATGAGGTATACAGTTTCGCAAAGATAGACTACGGTCCAAGATACTCGACGAACACAGAAAACAAAAGCAGGAGACAGACACATACAGGCTTCGCAAACCAGACGATACGCTTAGAAGTCGAAACCCTCAACGCGGAAGTCCTTTCCGTATTGGAGGTAGCTATCCATAATCTTGCGAACGGCGTCGGGAAGGCCCATGCTCAGTAGCGTGTACGAAATTTTAGCGTGACCATGTATTTGGCCGAGCTTGAATAGGCATCGTGCTATTTGAGTCGGATACTACGAAACACAAAATTCGCTGTTAATTTTCCAGGCCTTTGTCAATTTGAACCGCACTCACGGTCATCTCTGCATACTCTCCGTACTGATACGCGGCAACGCGTATCGCGACCTGTAGCGTTCTTTGGATATCGCCCTCCTCCGCGTACATATCTAAGAGTTTGATCCAAGGCTTTGCAGAGTATCGTGGTGAGTCAAGGCAGCGCTGGTAGGCTTCCTTCGCTTCCTCCTTGTGATGGAGTCTGAGACCGAGGTCGCCGAGAATTTCCCACTCCATGCCTGTCTTACGATACGCGACATGCTGCGTCTTGAAGTGCGCAACTTCTGCCCGGAAAATGGTCCAGACACGCAAATCCTGCAGGCAAGATCAATGAGGAATAAGAGTAGGAATAAGAGTAGGAAGCCAAATGCACATACTTCGTAGAGTACCATGAAGAGGTTATCCAGCCATCTCTCACAGAGTCTCTTATTGGAGAAAGAGAACGCTTCTTGAGTAGTTGTAGTAGATGAAGCATCTCCATTGGCATCCTGTGCGTTCTCCCCAGCCGCGGCCTGGACAGGCTTCTCGAGGTTGTGTCCTGCGGCTTCACCAACACCGTTGGGGGTTGTGCCATTAGTCGCAGGTTCAGCGGTGCTCGTACGTTCCCGATTGCTCTCGGTTGATATACGAATGGTGGGAATGCCGTTCGTAACGACTGCAACGTCTGTATCGAGAACGTCGCTGCCGCCAGTGGCTTTCGGTGAGTGGACTGGGGTCCCCGCCGTCGACCTGACGCCTTTAGTCGAAGCATCGTCGTCCGCATCGCCAGTTCGTGTAGCCAACGTTGAGCTGTCTCCGGCAATAGTAGTTGAGCCACCATCCCGGATTGACTCAGCACCTTGCGTATCTACGTGAGCTTTCTGCATACGGTACTCTTCCTCCATGACGAACACGGCACTTCTCGTCTTGAGAAGCTCATCCCAGCCGATCTTGGCAACCAGACGAGTTAGGAGAGCATATGCTCTAGCCCAAGTTCCTCTTAGCCCGGGAGCGGGGAGACGCAGCAGGGCAGGATCGGCCTAGTGAATGGTTAGCTCGGTAAGGACTTTAGTTAAAATGTGCATACTTCGTCATCTTCCGTCTTTGCTCTTTCCGGGAGGATATCAACGATCTGTCCCTTGGGGGGAAGATGGACTCGTGCTGCTGGAAGGTTCCGATGAGCATCTCGGCCGTTGTAGGTGAACATGGGACACGAGTTCAATGTAAGAAGAGCCTAGACCGATGTCAATGCAGATCAATATGCATCTGTTCGATACTCACGGAGTCGTACATAGTCAACTCGATATAGATCTCAGTCAGCTTCTCCCAAGTTACGAACTCGCTTGGTGCGCAATTGACCGCTTGTCGCGCAAGTTTCAGTGCCCATTCGTGGTTCCCTTTACTCCGCAGGAAATCGCATTGTACATGAAGGAGGGTGTAGGATTGTGGAGTCTCTTTCATAGCTGCCGCCATGATTTGGACCGCTTTCACCTCCTCGTCTGCACGCGTTATTAGTGCCAATGCAAGTCGTGGAATGATTAGACCTACTCATGCCGATATATGATTTAGCTAATAACGATGAAATTTCCGGCTCTTTCGCACTCAACTTCTCGAAGAGGTTTGCTGCATGTTGATACCGACCACTGTCACCGAAGTACTTGATAATTGCGTTGGTGAGATGATTGGACACCACAGTCGCGACTTGGATTTCCGGGTCAGAGCCCACTTGCCACCCCTTCAGGAATAATTCTTCTGCAGCTTGAAGGAAACGTAGTTCGCCTTCTGGAGTAGTGATCGGGTCTAGTCTTCGATATGCTTCAAGCCAGTATGTAGGATCGTCGGAGTACAATAATGACCGGATAAGCGCAGATAGATATGTTTCTTGCCATATCTCTGGTGTAGCTTCATGCCTGACCCGAAAGTTAGAAACACGCAATCGCCTATTAATGTCTGAGACGCACCGTTCGCCACGTAAATCGACTACATAAGCATGTACACCACCCGGAATCTTCACATCTACACGGACATCGACTCTGGAGAAGGCATTGAAACAACTGTTGTCTGCTTGAGTCGAGCTCAAAGAGAAACGATTGTGCAACGCACCAGTAACAGCCGTTCCTCACTTTCCACCCGGGGCCCTTCGAGAACCAACCAGCATCATCTTCAAGTGAGTATGTCAAAGAGTTGATGTATGCTGCTAACGAGGCGGAAGACGACGCGTCAACTCCCGACACGTAGTGATATGAGCCTTGCTGTTGGTAGGATGTTCGGTGCGTTTGACAATGACGAAATAGAAGGCCGAATACGCACGTCGCGATGACCTGCCTTCCCCGTGCTTTTGACTACATGACAGAGATCTGGAGGCCCTAGTTCTCTGAAGGTCGCTGCGACACGAAAGAAGTAAGCTCGGCTACATCTTATGCGCAACTGCACTCACACAAGCTCTCTGTCCGGGCAGTGAGCGACTCCCCCAGGTCGACCTTAGGTTAAGAGTAAACGTTCGTATAGGAAGTGACATATGTCGTGCCGCTCACCTCGAAGATTTCCGGAACGTCTTTGAACGACGCATCCGCCATATGTCGCGGTGTGAAAGCTATAGACTATGCAGGACCCCGTAACGCATCAGTGGTGCCAACGCGCAGCCCTGGAAGCCACGTGGCCTCTGTGAGACCTACGATACCCCTAATCCTGAGCGTTGCGCTTCGTAACGTTCCTAACGCTAACGTTCTCGTGAACTCCTTCGCTTTCAACCCATTCTTACATGGATAGAACTGCCAGTGTAAGAAAAGTCTATTTATCTGGAACGCAGACTAATGCTTACTTGTAGCCGCTCTTCCTCAAAGAATGGGATGATACTGGCCATCAATGCGCCGCATTCGCGGTCGAAAGCTCAACTGGACAAAGTATGAGGGGCTTTGATTTTGAATTGAATAGCAGGTCACACTCACCAGCATGAGTTAAGTATCAACGGAATATGAGGCATCTGAATCGTATACCTTCGACGTAACAAGATTCTTGAAGAATGCTTTCCTACCAGCCGGCTATCCGCTAAGCGTTTCCCCAGGTAAGATGCTCGAGGAAAATGCACTTCACTCATTCTCGGAAACTGTATTAATATTGGCTACATCTCAGACTATCTCCAGTGTGTCCCTTTCATTTTATTCGAGATTTGTTTATCTCACCCAGACCGTTTCGGCCGCGGCAGATATCAGGTATACAATGTGCTGCAGAATTTCTGCAGTTCCCTCGCGGGCTTGATTGCTTCTCGTGCAGTATTGGAAGGTGATATCTAGGGAATTAGTAGACACCTATATTCTGATCCATTCATGCAGGTCACGGCGTAGGAAATGCTTCCGCATCAGCTACCGATGCACTTCTCCTTACCATCTTACAAGACATATTTAGCAGAGTCACTAGTGAGTATCTTCGCCTGTAGGTCCGTTACAACCATCCAAACGCTCGACCTGTTCTCAGCAATCCTGTCTGCCTACTATCTTGGCACGTCACTATTTCCCGAAGCCAAAACATATCGATTCCTTGCGGATATCTTCAACGACGCGGCCTTCGTTGTGGACACTCTGTCGCCCTATTTTGTTACAACCAATGTGGCGGGAAATACCGTTTCCTATCGAGGTCTAGCTCTTTGCGTTAGTGGTGGCCTTCGTGCAATATGTGCTGTCGCTGCCGGAGGGTCCAAGGCCGCTCTTACAATGCATTTTGCACAACCATTGGATGCCAGTATAGCAGGCGACATTGGGGACTTGAGCGCCAAGGATGGGAGCAAAGAGACTGTATTAGCATTGTTGGGCATGTTGGTCAGTCTTTCGTGCTCTATTGACAGCTTCAAGCGCCATCTCACACGATGATAGTGCGGTTCTGTTCTAGTCCCTTACCTTCACAATACATACGCAACATATAGCGCTCTCACCATCCTCATCGCAGCCCATCTTCTCATTAACTACCTCGGTGTCCGCGCTGTGACCTTACGATCACTTAACCGACAACGAGCCGGTATCCTATGGTCCTCATATCGTTATGCTGTAGCGAAGCAGGATGAAAAACCGACTCATGTACCGACGCCGCAGGAAGTCTCTGTACAAGAACACATCTTCGCATCCCCATATGCTCTTCTGCATCCCACACCTATCCATTTTAGACGAGTCTCTGGTAGTTGTACAATGAGCGTTCCGATTTCCACTATCCTTGCAACTCCTTCACACAAAACCCCAAAACTATGGCCTCTTCGAAGGTCCGGTGCATTCCTGCTCAACGGAGATTTGATACTCGAGCTTCTCGCCATACATGGCGATGACAAGTACCTGCTATGGATTAACTCTCCCAATATGGCCTGCCCACATATCGTTACCGTGCTCAAGGAGGGACATACTCCCGTAGATCATATTCGCGCCTGGGTCCACGCTGCCGAGTTGGCGCACTACGCTACGGGCCGGGCTCAGACAAATGTCAAGGATGTTCTCAGCGCCATTCATGAGACGAGGACGACCGTCGAGAATCACTTCTCTCACTTTATGGACCTTATAAAACAGGATGGATGGGCATTAGATGGCGCAGGAGGCGGTTTGCTTACTGGGTCATCCAGGGCTATTAGGGTCGAAGGGGATCGGAAGACTAGGTAGATTCAGTTGCATTACACGCGGGCAGCGATCTGGACCGAAGTGCACTTACGATCCTCACTGTATGATATTGTAACGGCCAGGCATCTTTCTGTTCACTAGTAGACATCTCCACCTCGAGTTTGTATCCCAAGTCCACCCGTCTAAACTGTGACCGCTAACCCAAAGATATATACATTGCTATTTAATTACCACGTCTTGTTCCACGAAGAAAACTCATCGTACCATATACGCATGAGTTTCTCATACCCAACTTTCCTTCGAACGCAGTGTGAGCGCTAATGACCGCGTGTTATGAGGAGCGGATCAGCCAATTTCAGAGTGGATGCCTCTTAGCCCTCGACGTTCAACCATGTCCGCTTCGCCTCCCCTCAGACGGCTTTCGTCCACAAATTCCAGCAGCAAAGAGTCCCTCATCAATGCATACGAAGCCGAAGAAGAGCGTATCATCAACATTCTTTCACGCAAGCTCGAACAAGTACGTCATTCTATGTTGTAGTCTTGGCCGTTTACCTGATATCGTTATGGCTGCGCGTAGCTGCGAGAGGAGAAGATCGAGCTGGAAAATGCCTTGGAGGCAGAGTCCGAATCGCATGTGAACAGGCTGTCGAGGGAGATTTCTGCCCTAAGGCTTGCGCAGCAACAGACCGTCAACGGCAACGGCAATGTCACTGGAAACGGCAGTGGTTCGCTCTCTCCCATCGAACCTCGAATACATCCTGTACCTCTGAACCCCATTGAGCCGACGACAGAGATGATGCTGGAGGCTATGCGTCGCGAAAATGAGCAGTTGAGAGGCAGGCTCATCGAGACCGAACGGGACTATATCCGAATAGCCCGATTGAACGATATATACCGTGAGGAGCTCATTGAGCACCGTCGAAGGGTGAGTGGACATCCAAAGATCGTCTTTGTGCTGTATTTCTCATCACTTGCGACGGCATGCGTATGTGGAATTTTGCTGATGCCCCGAGAAGCTTGGTTTGCCCGTAGACAACCTTATTGGACTGGCTCCATCTAACGTGGATCCCTACTCGCAACCTCTGCATCGTCGTTCATCGTCTTCCAGCTCGCCATACATCTCGCCCCAGTCTCCTACGACACATTCTGCGCGGGTACCTATTCCTCGGCCGCCGTCTCAGGTACACCGTCCCTCGCACACGGTCGCTTCCTCGAGCACGTCGACAACACCACCTTCATCCGCCTCGCTCTCTGGCTCCTCCCCGTTTCCCTTCTCGCCCTCGGTGGTTCCCACAAGCCTCACGACAAATTACACCACGCCGGCGTCATCGACATCAGTTGGCTCATTTCCTAATGGCCCCGCAACACTTCCGCGCGCCCTCGAGCTTACGTACCCATCCGTGCCGCCCCCATCACTTTCGTCGTCATTTGGCGATCCGCTTATTGCGAGTGCGGCGGACAGCCCGACGTACTCGCCCTACGAGCCTGGTGCCTCGCCGGTTCCTATTCCCCGCGGTCATGCCGGACGGCGTGACCGAGATATTTCTATCTCGCCAATAGCAAGTCCCAGAGGGCCGTCGCTTAGCCCACGAGCATCATTTCATCTACCGCGCAGGACAAGCTTCGAACGGGGCGCATGGATGACGGATGGCGGGAGCCCAGTAGGAAGGCGGAGTCGGGTGAGTAGCAGCGTTGAACGAGGGGCGCGAGTTGCTGAGACGGGAACATTGGTGCCAAGGACTCGGAGCGGGAGTACCAAGGAGGCTTCTACCATAAGCACAGTGGGCGAGGAGTCTCTTGAACAAGTCGACGAGAAATTAGGCATGCTGGATGGTAATAAAGAAGGGCCCAGTTAGGTCTTTGGGCTAGTGGACGTGTTCAGACGCTGTAATTGTATCATCTGTTCGCGTGTAGTAATATACTCTATAGACTCTCGAACGACGTAGCTGTAATTATACCATACTTGAGCGAATCAATGTCTGTAAAAATGTGAGAGTGGATATGCGATGACGGAAGCGCTCATTCGCACTTCCAGGCAGCTGGCAGCGATCCACGCTTTTCGGACGCTTTTCTCTGGCAACCACCACCTCCTGGTTCTCTCACCGCGTACTCTCGTCCAAGGGCCGCCACAGACGTCCCTGCCGGCGTGCAGTCCACTATGTTCGATGCCCAGAGCGGCAGGAACCGACACCGCAAACCGGTCATGTACGACCTCAACGCCGACTCCGAGTGGGGCATGCTCAGCCCCCGCCCACTCGGCCGCTGGACGAAGCGGCGACCCACGAAGCGCGTTGCCCTCCTCGTCGCATGCATATTCGTCGCCGCTGTCTACGGTATCCGCGTGTGGAATACGCACCAGCACGACATTCTCCGCCCAGAGGTTGTTGCTGAGCCTGAAGTCGAGATTGAGATACCGGTTGAACGTCCGGAGACTAGCCAGTCGAACGGGGAGCCGGAAGACCAGGGCTCGGAAGGACCGCCGTACTGGGAAGATTGGCCGAAACCGCCTCTGTTCGAGCAGTATCATGAAGCAGAGATGGCCCTGCCCCAGCACCATGTTATGGATCCGTTTGCTGGTGGCAAAAAATACCTGTGGGTAGAAAACCATGTACACGGTGAGTCTACGTTGTCTTGCGTTCGTCCTCATACAAGGTCACGTCTTCGGAAGTCCGGGCAGAGCTGGGAACCTTGGCATCTACGAACTGAGGTGGTGGCGACGCGCCGGAATGAAGCTCCTCACCGTTGACATTCTTGCAGAGAGTCAACGCATCTACTTAGCCTCTCTGCGTACACGTTACATATACGACAGGGAACCTGCACAATGACGCGCTGCACGATCTGCAAACCTTACAGCGCGCTTGGTCAATGCAGTCGCATTGTTGACAACTCGTCTTCTCGGGATCACCGTGATACCATCGGACTGTGGGTGTCAGTGTACTAACCTCTACTGTTAACAGGCCTCGGATGGGGGAACTACTTGCAGGATCTCATCATGAATGCGCAGCTGGCAGTCAGCTCAGGAAGATCGTGAGTCGTTTCTAATCTCGGCCTTGGCGTCTTCCTTGACGGCGTATTTTGCCCAGCTTTGTATTCGACAACTTTACATGGAACCGCGATGGTTCACTATATTCAGACTTCAGCGGGAAGCTCATCCCGTCACAGATACCCCTTTCAGCTTTGATATCAGGTCCTTTGGTGGGCGGACCATTCCTAGAAAACGACCACCAACTACGTGCTATTGCAAGAAAATACTGGCATGAGATATGTCCGGAACCAATGACGGTTTGGACATATGACGTGAAGAAGCTCGTAAATGATGACCAGGCCACCGCAGCAACGATTCTCAAGACTTGGGTGGATCATTTGAGCACAATAGACGAGCCGTGCGTGGCGATAGATGGCGGAGTAGAGCGAATATTTGACATGTAGTACGCATCCGTCTTCTCATCGCTCTTCCTCATCTCTCATTACAATGATAGTTTATATGGGCAGAAAGAACGCTTGCTAGATGTCTGGCCTACCCTCTCAAAATCTCCGTTACTCACGCTAGCAGGCTATTCTCCGCTCATTCACGCCGCATTCGAGGTCAACCGCGATCTCTTCACCTCTCTCCCCATATTCGAACCTTACTACCCATGTTCTACACCATCGTCCGCATACCCAACAGAGGAAGATGCCCCCCAGCCGCCGGAACGATGCAATGATCTATACACGCCTATACGAGGGCTACTCGCGCTTCACTTGCGACGTGGGGACTTTGAAGGCCACTGTCAGCACCTCGCCCGTTGGGGGGCCGCATGGATGGGCTTCAACTCATTCCCCGAATTCGCGGATCAGTGGGTACCGCTCGAGGGCGGCGGTTGGGGCGAGACGACTGAGGAAAACATGGCCATCTACATGCGGCGATGCTACCCCACAATTGAGCAGATCGTCACGAGGATAGAGGAGATCCGGCGTTCGCCCGCAGGACGCGGGCTCAAGGATATCTTCATCATGACGAACGGGAAGCTTGACTGGGTGCAGGAACTCAAGGACGCGTTGTTCGCGATGGGCGGGTGGGACAAGATTGCGAGCAGTAGGGATATGGTCATCACGAAGGAGCAGAAGGAGGTTGCGCAAGCGGTAGACATGATGATCGGAGAGCGGGCACAGGTCATCATTGGCAATGGCGTAAGTCATTCGGTCTTCAGCTCTACCAAGCTTCGACCACTCACCGTGTTGCTTGCTACAGTGGTCCAGCATGACGTCGGGTATCGTCATGATGCGGATGATAAGAGGGCAACCTACCGAGTCGAACAGGTTCTGGTAGGTCCCTCAGCATACCTATTTACACACTATCGCTCTGGGTTCGGATGCCGTGGTCACATACGGATTAGAAGTACTAGCCATTTATCGTAATATTTTGATTACTACTAAGCAGTGCAGATCCTATCCTTGCACAATAATCAATGCGAACATTCAGCAAATTCAAGGGAGCCTTGATCATACTGATTAGATGTCCTTACTCGAAGTACTGTTACGAATTGAAGGCGTACGTTTGTTGTTATAGTAAGATACAGCATTCAAGACGTTGTTACGTTGTGTCGTGCATGCAATTGGTGACCCCTCAAGGCCTCCTCCCAAGTCCTAGCCACTCGAACTAGTCTCAGACGGCATGCAGTATGCTAGCGTCTTATTCAATAGACTGATCTATGTAAATTACACGATGTCGCTACTACGTAGTGGAACCTCTGTATCGTCCAAGGTCCATGATACTTCGACACCCGGCTCCCAGTATGGCAAAGCAGGACAATCGAGCTGGGTTTGCCATTCCCACATCCGGTCTCCTGCGAATATAAGCCAATCATCGTCTACGATGTCCCAGTCAGGGGATGCATTTAGAAGATCGTTTGTATCCGGGCCTTTCTCTCCGCATTCCTCTTGCCCTTGCTGTCCCTCCTCCAGCTCAGAATCAACTCCTGCTCTTTGTTTCGTGCTCGCGGTATAAAATGTGTCCACCATTATGCAGGCCTCGTCGAGCGGACTGCCCAAGTCGCTCTGGTGCTTGATGATCTGGGTAAAGACGTTCTTGATGTCCGGTTCTATCCTTTCATTCCCGGGAAAAGATATCCATAATTTCTTTAGCGGCACCGAAGGTTTTCCCTCTTCATGCAATACTTCTAGAGATCGCAGAAGCGCTCTCAGACTACCCAGCGAAAAGCTCGCTGCGCAGTCCTCGTGGAGAATGATATGCTCCAGCGCAGGAAAGAATTCGAGAAACGTTGGCTCAAATAAGCGTATGGTATTGTCCGTCCCAAACGAGAAGAGACGTAACCTCTTGACCTTGGGAAAGACGACAGAGCTGCGTGGGTACTCTGAGAAGACGGCGCCGTCTTCGAAACGTGGTGCCTCGATCTCCAGCAATGATAGATTGGGGGCAGCAAAGCTGAAGAAGCCGATACAGGAGTCAAGAGGGTCCACATCGTTCAGGACAAGGTGTTTTAACCGGGGCAGGGCAACATGGGTAGAGTCGTCGTCGTCTTTAAAATCCGTTTCTAGTTGAACGTTGTTCAATACAAGGACTGAAAGAGACCCTGACACGATGACTCGACCAGCATTTGAACCAACGAAAGCTTCGTGATGTTGTTCAGAGTTATGGATTTGTTGCATGGAGGCAGGAGGACACCGCGGAGGCGAAGTACTGATAGTTTGGGGGTATTTTGGAAGAAGGGTTTCAGGTGAACGCACATTGGCTCATCATCTGGGAACTCGTTTCCTACACAGACGTCCACATGTTCGAGTTGAGGTAACGACAACCCATCCCAGACGCCTGGCATCGGATGGCTCAATAGATGCTGCACTATCGAGCCATGTTCGGCCCAGAACGAGAGGTGGCGCCAACGCTTCGCGTGCGGGACGAGTAATTCCCAGCAAACCGGGAAATGAGAACTGTATTCGCTCGTTGGGAACGCACTGTACTCGAGCATTGGCAATGACTCCTCCGTCGGACTTCGACATATAAAGGTGATAGAGAGCGGCCTGTCTTTGGAACGATGCAGCTGCTCTTGAAGCAAGTTGTGGTATACGAACGATTGGCGAGGATTGACATGCACGCAGGCCCAAATACTCGGGAGGGCAAGCGCGAGCGCTCTGAAACGACGCGAGACATGAGAGAATGCGATCGGAGAGTCGGTCAAGGTTGAGCGAGGATTATGGCAACGGGGAAAATGATGTAAAAAGGCTGCTTCGAGAATCAGGAACCATGCTTCATCTGGCAGGGTGTACACAGGCGCAAGGGGAGATCTTTCCGCCTTTTTCGCGGTCAAAGAATCCTGCTTCCTCTGGACTGCAGCGTTGAGCTCGTGAAGCTCGTCTTCGAGGGCCTTGCACTCTGCTGTGAGCTTTTCATATTGTGCACGCCTCAGGTTGTTACCGTGAGCAGGCGTAGTCATTGTGTTCCACTGGTGGCACAAGTCGTCGACTTCTAGGGATAACCTGGAAGAGAAACATGCATTTCGCTCATTCATGCACCGCTATGGGAAGAGTACTCATGCTTACCAGTATATGGTTCTTCCTACAATCGCTGTCTTCAATACCCGAAGCCCAAGTAGAGTCTAGTGAAGGATGCAGAGATGGAATTCGAACAAGTCCGCTCAGCAAAATCGCGCGTGACTGTGCCGCCCGGCGCCAACGCGTTATCCGGAACTCGGCCCGAAGGGGCGTTGCCCCAAGTTTTGCACTCGAGCTCGATCGAAAGGTGCGATCGGCGCATCCGCTGTCGTCGTACACGAGTCCATGCCATGTTTTACACGATGTCATTACTGCACATACTAAGCTACTCGACAGGTTTTCTGACCCATGATACCTCCGAGTCCGCTCCGGGCTCCCAACATGGCAAAGCAGGACAGTCGAGCGAGGTCTGCCATCCCCACTTCCGACCTCTTGCAGATACTATCCAGTCATCTTCCACATACTCCCAAGCCCTAGACGTTGTATTCTCTTCATTTTCCTCACGCCGTCCACCTCCTGCCGCCTGTTCCTCCCTTCTTGTCTCCTGTCCTTCGTTTGTAGCAGCCGACTCCTTAGATCTCGAGGTATCCACCAACATTAAGACCTCATCGAACGGAGAGCCTATAGCTTCTTTGCGCCTGATGACCTGGGCCAAGGCGTCCTCTATCTCTGATTGCAATGGGCCAGGTTCGGAGATCCACAGTTTCTTCAGGGGTGGCAACTGCCTTCCATCTCTTTCAAATTCTTCTAGAGATTGAAGCAGGGCCGAGAGACAATGGACCGTAAACACTGCGACACCGTCTTCACGCACAATGATGTGCTCCAGACCAGGGAAGAATTCAAGGAACGTTGGTTCAAACAAGGGTATGGGTGTGTCCCTGCCGGGCGTGTAGAGATGGAGTTTCTTCACCTCCGGTAAGACAATGGAGCTGTTGCGTGTTACCGGAGACATGAAGTTATCGTCTTCAGAGTATGGTGGCTCGATCTCGAGCAATGTAATCTTGGGTGCGCGGAAGCTCAGGAGACGCATGCAGAGCGTCGGATCCACGTCTCTCAGCACGACGTGATGCAGTTTGGGTAAGGTGGAGGTGGTAGAAGTGACCTCGGATTCATTAACATCCAGCAGATCGATGGTGTTTAGTACAAGGACCGAAAGCGTGTCCGCTGCGGCTGTAAGCACTCTCTGCAACGTCGATAGCTCGACAGAGAGTTGAATAAGAGAAAGTCGTGTGATGCCACGAAGCATCAAGGTGGGAGGTACAATAGCACAAAGGCGTAGTGTCGATAATCTGGGAGTATCTAGGAAAGAGATATCCGTGGATAGGCACCTCGAGACGCCGATTTCAAATCCAATACAGATGTCTAAGTGCTCGAGCTGCGGCAACAGACCTGAGATCTCGTCCATTCGCCAAAATTGACCAATAGACTTGCATCAGTACACTTGTCTTCAACCCAGAACGAGAGATGACGCCAGCGGCTCGCATGCGGGAGCAGCATGTACCAGCACTCCTTAAAGTGGTTCGTGAACTCGTAGCTGGACGAACGACCGAGATCTGATAGATAGCGACCCCCCGGATCGCGACAGATGAAGGTCACAGAGATTAACATGTCCTTGGAGCGGAGCAGCTGCTCATGCAGCATGCAACTGTAGGTGAACGACTGGCGGGGGTTGACGTGAAGGCAGGTCCAGATACTCGGAAGCGCGAGCGCAAGCTCCCTGAAGCGGCGCGAGACATGGGAGAATGCGATGGGGGAGCCGGTGAAGGTCGAGCGCGGGTTGCCGCAACGAGGAAAGCGGTGCAGAAAAGCCCTCTCAAGGATTTCGAGCCACATCTCGTCAGGCAAGGCGTATGCAGGCGCAAAGGGGGCTCGTTCGGCCCATTTCGCGTCCAAAACATCCTGCCTCTTCTGAATCTCGGCTTCGAGCTCGTGGATCTCGTCTTCGATGGACTTGCACTCTGCTGTAAACCGCTCATCGGGCACGCCTCAAGTTATTGCTGTGAGCAGGCGCAGCCATGGTGTTCAGAGGTTCAAGCTGTGGCGTACGCCACTCGTCAAGAATGACCAACCCTGGAAAGAAAGCGTGCATTTTACTCATTTGTGCATCGCGATGGGTAAGAATCCTCATGCTTACCGGTATGTAATGTTCCTCGGCCTAGGTATCAATGTCTTTGATACTCGAAGTTTAGGTAGAGTCTAATGAACGATGCAGAGATGAAAGAAATCTCTTTGTCTTCGCCGCTCAGCAAAGTCGCGCCACGTGACTGTGATCCCGACTTGTCGGACGCCAAAAGTTGATCAAGACTCGACCCGACAAAACTCCAAGTTTTGCGCTTGAGCCCGAGCGTCGCAGTTGGCGCATCGTAGCTAGTACGCGCTGTCGTCATATGCGATTGTATGTTCTATTCTACACGACGTCGCTACTGCCCAAGGAGATATAGTCCTCGATGGACTTCCTGACCCACGATACCTCACCTCCAGGCTCCCAACATGGCAAAGCGGGACAGTCGAGCATAGCTTGCCATTCCCACATCCGATTTCCTGCAGACGCAAGCCAATCGTCTCCCGCGTACTCCCAAGCATCGGTCATTGCGTCTTCTTCTTCTTCCTGATGACATCTACTACCTCCTCCCGTTTGTTCCAAGTTCTGCTTTATCTCCTCCTCTTCGCTTATAGGAACTAACTCCTGAGCTCCTGAGAAATCCACCAACATCAGGGCCTCATCGAACGGAGAGCCCATGGATTTTTTGCGCCTAATGATTTGGGTAAAAATGTCCTCTATTTCTGATACTAACCCTCCAGGTTGGGTGACCCACAGTTTCTTCAGAGGCGGCAACTGCCTTTTGTCTCTTTCAAATTCCTCTAGAGACTGAAGCAGAGCCGAGAGACAATACCGCGTAAACAGCGCTGCATCATCCTCGTGGATAATGATGTGCTCCAGGACCGGAAAGAACTCAAGGAAAGTTGGTTCGAGTAGGGGTATGGGCCCGTCCTTACTAAGCGTGAAGAGATGGAGTTTCTTGACCTCTGGAAAGACGATGGAGCTGCGGACTGTAGGAGGCATGAAGACTTCGTCTTCAGGGTACGGTGCCCCAATCTCCAACAACGTGATTTTGGGTGCCGCGAAGCTCAGAAGACGCACGCAAATGTCCAGCGGATCAATATCGCTCAGCGCGAGGTGCTGTAGCTGAGGTAGGGTGAACGGGATGGAGGTGAGTTCGGACTCATCAGCATCGAGCAGCTCGACGTTGTTCAGCACAAGGACTGAAAGTGTCTCCGCCGCAGCTGCAAGTACTTTCTTCAGCGTCGATAGCTTGACAGTGAGTAGGATAAGAGAAAGCCGTGTGATGTTGCTTAGCATCAAGGTGGTGGGTAAAGTACCACGAAGGCGTAGTGTCGATAATTTGGGGGTATCTAGGAAAAAGGTTTCCTGGAATATTATGCATTTCGGGACGTCATTGTGGCTTTCATATCCAACACAGATGTCCAGATGCTCGAGCTGCGGAAACAGGCCTGAGATTCCCTCGAATGTGCACCAAACTCTGCTCAATAGCCATTGAATAATGGACTCGTGTTCGGCCCAGAACGAGAGATGACGCCAGCGGAGCGCGTGCCGGAGCAGCAGAGACCAACATGTGTAGAAGTGCCTCGTGACCTCGAGGCTGGGGAAGTGCTTCACAGAGAGCATCGGTAGCTTCTCGTCGCTCGGACCGCGACAAATGAAGGTCACAGAGAGCGGACTGTCTTTGGAGCGGAGCAGCTGCGTTTGCAGCATGTGGCTGTAGGCGGGCGATTGGCGGGGATTGATGTGAATGCAGGCCCATATGCTTGGGAAAGCAAGTGCAAGATTCCTGAAACGGCGCGAGACATGGGAGAACGCGATCGGGGAGTCGATGAAGGTCGAGCGCGGGTTGCCGCAGTGAGGAAAGTGGTGCAAGAAAGCTGTTTCGAGTATTTCGAGCCATACCTCATCGGGCAAGGAGTATACGGGCGCAAGGCGGTACCGAGCGGCTTGTTTCGCGGCTAGGATGTCCTCCTTCCGCTGAGTTTCGGCTTTGAGCTCGCAGATGTCGTCTTCGAGTGCCTTGCACTCCGCCACGAGTTGCTCGTATTGAGCCCTTCTCAGATGACTGCCACGCGCGTGTGCATCCATTCTAGTCTAATTTTCGCGATGTAAGTCCAATGAAGTCGTGTCGTCCACAAAGAGATTGTGACATACGTCCCAGGAGACCAGCTTCTGAAAGAGAGTTCGGTGGGGAAAAATACGGGCGAAGGATTCCTGGAAAAGGAGTGAGAACTATCCTCCACGAGGTATCGTTCGAAGAGCACTCCTTGTGCTTACCGAAATGCTTGTGCGTCGACGAAGGGATTGAACAAGTTCAACCGTGACGGAGCGTGACGGTCGCGTTGTGGCACGCGCTACTTGTCGAGCGTCTATGGAGCACTCGGTCCGGTCATCCGGAATACGACCCGACGTCGAGGACCGTAGGACGGACGGCGGCCAAACGGCGGCTCAAGCGCAACCACAGCGGGGCAGGATATTCCACAACCGTCTCCAAATCTTAGCTGCATCATCCCATATCGCACAAGAAAATCAAACAGGGAAGAGATCGAGGCAGAGAGAGCAGCCAATAAAAATATAATCCGTAAACCAAGCAGTAGACGGCGGCAATACACGGCCCGATAGGGACCTACAGCGACATATCCAAGCAGACGGTGATGATGCGAGCGCAGTATATGTATGACAGATGGTGGAGACGGAGATGTGCATGAGTATGAGTACGGTGAGCGGTCGATGGAGGTGTCGCACCGGGCGGGGCGAAGGACAGGGGTGGTATTGTCGGAGGGGTATCTACGAGATGCATATACAACACGGCGAGATGAGATGGGGCGCAGAGCAGAGTGATGTGGCAGAGATCGATGGTACAGCAGTCGGAACGAAGGCATTGGGCGACGAGACGGAGGTGCGCGCGATACAGGGTGCGGGGTGCAGGGCGAGGGCTGGTGAGTGTTCGGGTATGTGAGGAGCATGGGGAGCGACTGTGGGATGTAGCGGTCGTAATCATGATCATCGTCCGGAATCATGAGGCGTCGTCGTCGCCGCGTCGAGCGACGTCTTTCATTCCGCCCCCTTGCGTTATGGCTGCAGCTTCGCATTCCTCAGATGCTCGCGCATCACCTCCGCTGTCGTTGTACACGAGTTCATATCATATTTCACACGATGTCACTACTGCACATACTCCTCAGCAGATTTTCTAACCCATGATACCTCCGAGTCAGCTCCGGGCTCCCAACATGGCAAAGCAGGACAGTCGAGCGAGGTCTGCCATTCCCACATCCGACCTCTTGCAGATACTATCCAGTCATCTTCCACGTACTCCCAAGCCCTAGACGTCGTATGCTCTTCATTGCCTTGACGCCGTCCACCTCCTGCCGCCTGTTCCTCCCCTCTTGTCTCCTGTCCTTTGTTTGTAACAACCGGCTTGTTAGATCTCGAGCTATCCACCAACATCAAAACCTCATCGAACGGAGAGCCTATAGCTTCTTTGCGTCTGATGACCTGGGCCAAGGCGTCCTCTATCTCTGATTGCGATGGGCCAGGTTCGGAGACCCACAGTTTCTTCAGGGGTGGCAACTGCCTTCCATCTCTTTCAAATTCTTCTAGAGATTGAAGCAGGGCCGAGAGACAATGGACCGTAAACACTGCGTCACCGTCCTCGCGCACAATGATGTGCTCCAGACCAGGGAAGAATTCAAGGAATGTTGGTTCAAACAAGGGTATGGGTGTGTTCCTGCCGGGCGTGTAGAGATGGAGTTTCTTCACCTCTGGTAAGACAATGGAGCTGTTGCGTGTTACCGGAGACATGAACCGATCGTCTTCAGAGAATGGTGGCTCGATCTCGAGCCAGGTAATCTTGGGTGCGCGGAAGCTCAGGAGACGCATGCAGAGTGTCGGATCCACGTCTCTCAGCACGACGTGACGTAGCTTGGGTAAGGTGGAGGTGGTAGAATTGAGCTTGGATTCATCAACATTCAGCAGATCGATGGTGTTTAGCACAAGAACCGAAAGCGTGTCCGCTGCGGCTGTAAGCACTCCCTGCAACGTCGATAGCTGGACAGAGAGTTGAATAAGAGAAAGTCGTGTGATGCTACGAAGCATCGTGGTGGGAGGTAAGATAGCACAAAGGCGTAGTGTCGATAATTTGGGAGTATCTAGAAAGGGGATATCCACGGATCTATGCCTCGAGACGCCGCTTTCAAATCCAACACAGATGTCCAAGTGTTCGAGCTGCGGCAACGTACGTGGGATCTCGTTCATTCGCCAAACATCGACCAATACACTTGGCTCAATACACTCGTGTTCAACCCAGAACGAGAGACGACGCCAGCGGCTCGCATAATAGAGCAGCATGTACCAGCACTCTCCATAGTGGTTCGTGAACTCCTGGCTGACCGAACGACCGAAATCTGATAGAAAGCGACCCCCCGGATCGCGACAAATGAAAGTCACAGAGATTGGCATGTCCTTGGAGCGAAGCAGCTGCTCATGCAGCATGTCGCAGTAGGTGAGCGACTGGCGAGGGTTGACGTGAATGCAGGTCCAGATACTCGGGAGCGCGAGCGCAACCCCCCTGAAATGGCGCGAGACATGAGAGAAGGCGATCGGGGAGTCGGTAAAGGTCGAGCGCGGATTGCCGCAGTGAGGAAAGTGGTGCAGGAAAGCTGTTTCGAGTATTTCGAGCCATACCTCATCGGGCAAGGTATATACGGGCGCGAAGCGGGCCCGAGCAGCTAGTTTTGCGGCCACAGCGTCCTGCTTCCGCTGGATTTTGGCTTCGAGCTCGTGGATGCCGTCTTCGAGCCCGCGGATGTCGTCTTCGAGTGCCTTGTACTCCGCCGTGAGCTGCTCGTATTGAGCGCGTCTCAGGTTATTGACACCCGCAGACGTATCCATTCTAGTCTGCGTTTCGCGATGTAAGTCGAATGAATTCGCGTGATCCGAGTTGAGCACAAAGAGATTGTGAGATACTACTACGTGCAAGGAGGCCCGGGGCCGATGAGAGGAAGCGGGCGAGGATATCCTAGAAGGACAGTGAAAAAAATATTCTCAGAAATGTATCCTCCTGAAGAGTACTCCTTGTTGATCTTACCAGGATGATTGTGTGTACTAGTAGTGGACGAAGAACAAGTTCGAACGCAACACGCAGTAACGACGTCGACCGTGACGTTGCGCCGCCGCGTCACTTGTCTGGCGATCTACTTAGCTCTCGGCCCGGCATCCGAAGCACGGAATCCAACAACGAGGACGGGTCACGGCAGATCAAGCTTCAAGTACAGCAAGTGCAGCGGGACAGGTTACCATTCTACAGCTAGAGATGGAGAACTAATCTCATAATCCAACCGGAAATTTCACAAGAGAGTATCTGCAGTCAAAATGATTCTGACTTCTCCGGCGGTACGACTGATGGAGCAGAAAACATACAGTGGTGTTGGAAGAGTCAACCGCCGCGAGATCGCCCACGACTCATTCTGTGGTGGTACCCCATTGAAGAATAATCCCGTGGTGTTATGATTTACAGCTCAGCATACGGACGAATAGGTTGCAGATACTCTCTATTCGAAGTCAGTCAGTTCGCAGCGAGGACAGCACTCGTCTCCGGACTTCAGGTGACAGTCGGACCCGGATGTCGCTGCCGTCAGACGTAGGAAGCTAAGAAGCATATGCCCACGTCAGCCGCCAAATCACTGAGACCATAGGGAACGCACCGTTGATGATGTACAGATGACCAAGCTCTGAGCTGAAGCACAGGGGACGCCCGACGTTTGCACTGTATGCGTACGCACCGAAGATGAATTGCGCCGTGCTAGCCTAAAACACTGTCAAATATCGAACGTCGAGCGCAAAACCCGAGAAAGAGCAGCCAATAAAAATATAAACCATAAACCAAGCAGCAGACGACGGCAGATACACGGCCCGATAGGGACCTACAGCGACATATCCAAGCAGACGGCGATGACGCTAGCGCATTATATGTACGACAGACGGTGAAGACGGAGATGTGCATGAGTATGAGTACGGCGAGCGGTCGATGGAGGTGTCGCAGGCGGGGCGAAGGACAGGGGTGGTATTGTCGGAGGGGTATCTACGAGATGCATATACAACACGGCGGGATGAGATGAGATGGGGCGCAGAGCAGAGCAGAGTGATGTGGCGGAGGTCGATGGTACAGCAGTCGGGGCGAAGGCATTGGGCGGCGAGACGGAGGTGCGCGTGATACAGGGTGCGGGGGCTGGTGAGTGTTCGGGTATGCGAGGAGCACGGGGAGCGGCTGTGGGATGAAGCGGTCGCAATCGTGATCATCGTCCGGAATCATGAGGCGTCGTCGTCGCCACATCGAGCGACGTCTTCCATTCCGCCCCGCTGCGTTATGGCAGCAGCTTCGCCTTCCTCAGATGCTCGCGCATCACCATATCCCGCACGCTCACAAGGATCCCGCTCGTCGTCGACGCGTCCTGCACTCGCACCCACAGCATCAGCGCTGCGGCGACTAGGGAGAGTGAACGGAAGAGGAGGGAAGACGCACCGTGACCGACGTACAATATCCGTGGAACTTCCTCGGCTGCGGCGAGTGCTCGCGGTGTATGAAGCTGAACTTGCCCCTAAAAACTGCGCGCCCCGCATCCGTTAGCATTAGCCGCACGTCCATGTACCACACCCCGCACCCAACGAAGCAGCAGAGAAAAGCAAGAGAGAAAGCTCCTCTGCTTGCCAGCATTTGGGCGCGGAACACCCCAAACGCCTAACAGGAAAATCTGAGAGGAGGGACTCACACTTCTGCGCATGCTCCAAGTCGTTCGGCCGGTCGCCGAAGCTGCGGAGGTACTTCGCGAGGCGGATGCCCGCGCGGAGCTTCGCGTCGAGGATGTCGCACTTGTTCAGGAAGAGGATGAGCTCGACCTTCGCGAGGAGCGCGTTCGCGCACACGGCCTTCCAGAGGTAGACCGAGTCTTCCTGGAACGTGCAGTGTGCAGTGTGGGCGTGTACGGGGGAGAGGGGGCGAACGTGCGTAGGAGTTGTGAGTTTGCGGATGATGCGAGCGATGAGGGGATGAGGGAATGAGGAAACGGAGGGTGGGGATAGTGGAACAGGGCGAGATTACGGGAGATTGTGACGGGGGAAACGGGGGATGGGACGGTGCAGTCGTACGCATGGGTTGGGCACCGTCGGCGGCGTTAGACAATCACATCGGATTGTTTTACGCCGGATTGGGTTCAAGGCCCCCCAAAGCAATACGAGGCAGCGGACGAGGCAGCGGGGTGCGCGATGCGCAATGCGGATGGAGGAAAAAGGCACCGTCAGCACCTCGCCCAAGTAAGCAGCAGGCAACACGCGCAAATAGACAGTAAGCACCGGGCACCGAATGGCGGATACAGAACACCAAGAAGATCAGGCACGCTGCACGCCCCATGCTCACGCCCACGCCCACGCCCACGCCCACGCCACGCAGGCACGAACACGGGCAGGCACGCCATCGCGAAGTCGCACCCGAACCTAAAGCCAAACCCACGCGCACGCCGCGCCGCGCCGCGCCACACCGCGCAGGCACGAACACGCCATCGCGAACCCAAATGCAGGTGCACGCCACAGTGGGGCAGTGGGACGATACCAGGATGCTAGCGGCGCGGGCGGTCGGTCGTCGGCGTGCGTTCCGAGAGCGCGAGGGCGCGAGGGCGCGAACGCACGGGGAGGCAGCAAGGGACATCGACGGGGTGGACGGGCAGAAAGGGAAAAGCGGACGACGAGAGAGAGAGAGAGAGAGAGAGAGAGAGGATAGGAAAAGCGAACGAGGCAGGGACACGCACCAGCCGGTTGACGCTCTTGTCCTCGACCAACGTCTGGTCGAACGCCGAGATCGGGGCGAGGAAGATGATCGCTGCGCGTCCCGAGTGCGAAAGCGTGAACGAGGCGTGCGCCGGAGTATGTAAAGCAGCCAGCCAGTCCGTCCGTCAGCTAGCTGGAACTGCGTGCCTGAGCGGTGCAGCGAGAAAGAGGCGACGTACCGTCCACTGTCGTATTCGAAGTCGGAGGGGAACGCCACACATCGTCAGCAAACGCACGACTCAAAACCCAATCCGCCCGGAGCGTGGTCGTGGCGGTCTGGGCAAGGCACAAGCAAACACGCACCGTCGTCGAAGTAAGGCACCCAGCGCGCTGCATCCGTCCGTCCGTGCGTCCAGTTGCGCGATCGGGATCGGTGTCGGAGGCAGAGGCAGAAGCAAGTCGCGGTCCGCCGGTAGGCGACAAGGCGAAGAAGTGCAAGGACGGTCCAATATCGACATCCAACGGCGCGGTGATCGACAGGGGCGCGTGGGCGGGGTCGGGGCCGCGAAAAGGTGGGCGCAGGGCCGTGGACGGGGTCGGGGCCGCGCGAAGGCGAAGGCGGGGCCGAGGAGAACACAGGGACGCGGTCAGGGTGTCAGGGTGTCAGGGTCCGGAGGAAGTCGTGAACGCGTTTTGCGTCCGGGCGAGGATAGGCACAGAACGGTCCGCAATTCACAGGAGGGCGCGGGCGCGGGCGAGGTGGGACGAGCAGAACGAGCGGCGATGAGCACACTGCACACCGTCCGATCCACAAAACACACAAAATGAAGGACTCACGTCTCTGCACGCCCGACGTCCGACAGACGCAGACATACGCGTGACGCGAACGTTCACGGCACAGCGCACGACACGACACGACACGACCCAAAACAAACCAAACGCAACCCGTCAGCGCCCACTCCCCCACTCCCAACAAAACGACCACAAACACCCCAAAGACGGAAAGAACGCACCTGCGACCGCGAGCCGCCGACGTCCGCGATGCGCCACTCCGCGCCGCTCTCGTACCCGGCCTCCATCGCGAACGTGTACTCGCACACGCCGACCGTCTTCAGCCGCGCGCGGAAGACGTCCTCTGCGGGGCGTTGCGCGCGATGACGTGGGGGTGCCGAGGCAGTTGAGGGGAGGGGAGGGGAGGCGGGGAGGTTGGTAGGTGAAGAGTGTGAGCATGAGAGGTCGAAGAGTGTGAGTGTGAGCATGAGAGGTCGAAGGCGTAGGTGTCGCCGCAGGCACAGGCACAGACGTAGGCATAGGCGTGTCCAAGTGTGGGCGTACACGGCAGATGCAACGATGGTGTTGTGCGGTTACGAACCGTCAGTCCGATGAGCTGAAACCCAACATACGTAAGAAAGCGAATGGGGCGCACCGTCCGAGGGGCAGTAGTCGCGCCGCGCGATGCGCTGCAGGTCGTTCAGGAAGCTGCGTGCCGAGGTAAGCGTGGTCAGTACTGGTGGTCAGTATACGTCGTCGGGCGTCGTGAGCAGTCAGCGGTCCTGCATCGATGATCCGCAGTGCGCGTCCGTCTCGCTGCCATCTGCCCGCGGCTCGCTGCCATCTGCTCGTGGCTCGCTGCCATCTGCCCGCGGCTCGCTGCCATCTGCCCGCGGCTCGCGGCTCGCTGCAACGAACGCGACCCTCCAACGCACTCCGTCCCTCCCGCACACCTTCTTTCCGTGCTCTCGAAGCCCGCTCCGTCCTCAACACACCCAACCCACTCTCGCCCAGCCCACCCACCCACCCAACCCAACCAACAAAACAAAACAAACCCAACACCAGAAGAAAACGAAAGAAAGAAGAAAGCACTCACAACCCCGGCCCCTCCTCGACCCGCACCTTCCCCCGCCTCAACACCTCCCGCACCCCCGCGTCCGCCCACAAGGCGCACATGTCCTCCCGCAGCGCGTCCAGCACCGCCTGGCCCTCGTCCTCGTCCTCCTCCTCCGCCTCTTCATGCACATGCGCCATCGGCGAACGCGAGGGCGAACGCGCGCGGGAGCGGGGGACGGCCTTCCACGACGCGCCCGGGCGGACGAACACTTCGTGGTGCCGCCTCCCTTCTCCTCCTCCTCCTCCCGCTCCTCCTCCAGATCCGCCTCCTCCAAGTCCGTTTGCATACCCATCATCCCTCTCAGACCCGGCATCCGACCACCCGCCGCCCCACCCGCCGCCGCCCGTCAGCCCGAAGTGCGTCGGCTCGGCCTCGCCGGGGGGCACGAGCCGCGCGATGAGGAGCGCCTCGATGTGGCGGAGGGGGAGGAGGCGCATCGCGAGGGCTTCGAGGTGCGCCGGCAGACGGGCCCTTGACTTTGATCGTGACTTCATGCTGGTGCTGGGACCTGCGCTCCCGGTGTCGGCGTCGTCGCTCGAGTCGGAGGCGGACGCGGAGGACATCGAGCGCGCGCGCGTCCGGGATACGCTAGCGAGTGCACGGTTGTGTGCGTGCGGGGAGGACGCGGAGGAGGAGGAGGGCGGGGAGGCGAAGGCGGCGGCGAGGGCGTCGAGGATGGTGCGGATGGAGCGGACGACGTTGAGCTGGATGACGGCGCGCCAGAGGGGGCGCTCGTCGCGGAAGGCGGAGGGCGTGTACAGGCGCTGGAACTCTACGCGGGCGAGAGAGAGAGAGAGAGGTGGGTCAGCGGGGGCCGGGCAGCAGGTAGCCCAGAGCACGCACGTCTCAATGTCGTCGACTTCCCTGTCCCCGAACCTCGAGTCAGCACATCGTCGCTCGCCCGGACACGAAACGCAAACGCAAACGCGCACCGCTCTCGCTCTGCCCGAGCAGCAGCAGCCTCACGACCTGCTTCTTGCGTCGGAGGACGCGCTCCCGCTTGATCTGCTCGTCGATCTCGTTGCTGACGCGCAGGGCCTCGGCCTCGCGGGCGAGTCGGGCGGCGCGGGCGGCGGGGGGCTCGTCGGGCGGGGGGCGGAGGACGGCGTCGAGCGGGTCGGGGGGCTCGCGGGCGGGCATCCGGCGGCGTTGGGGTTGGGGTCGTCCGAGGAGGGGTTCGTTAGGCGTTGGCTGGTGTTCCGTCGGCGGAGGGGTCGTTCGTCGTGGCCGTCCTCGGAGTAGTGTTCGAGCGTCGGGCGTCGGGCGTCGGGCGTCGGAGTCGTGAAAAGGATAAGCAAGCGAGCAAGAGAGTAGCACCGCGCTATGTCAAGCCGTGTGCAGGTGCGGATGCGGGAGGGAGAGGGCGAGCCATGGAGGGGCGTCGGATACATATGCGTATCAGTGCGCAAGGCTCCGGCTAATCGCAGCACGCGCCTCCGATCAGGGAGGACCTCTCTGATCGCACAGCGGGTCGCACAGCGGGTCGGGCTGTCTTTCCTGCTGCGTCGTGCACGCCCGTCCTCCGCGGTCCACTCCCCTGCCCCCCGGTGCCCGCCTCGTCCTCGACCGACGCCTCCTCACCGTGCTCGACGACGACGACGAGCCTCGCGAACGCCCGCCTCCCTCATGCATTCCCACCCGCCACATCTGTCGCTCTCTCTCTGCACCGCGCGCCTGGCTCGCCCCGTCACGCACCTCGGGGGCGTGTGCCTGATCAGCCGGGCGCACGGAGACGGCCTCGTGCACCCAAACTGGGCCGCCATCTCGAACGGGAATCTGCACCGTAATCCGTAATCGCTCGCTGCGTCCCCGACTCTGTGCCTGGCGCGTCTGTGGGCCCCCGACGTCTGCATCTGCATCTGTCAGTCCGGGTGTCATGTACGCTCCGTCGTCCTTATCGTCGCCATCGCCATCCATCTTACAGCTCGCGGTCGCAGCTACCTCGACTTGTATACCCTCCCCTGACATACACGAGCACGCGCACACGCACGCACGCTGTCTATGTCCTCGGGCTGTGCGCTGCCACACGTGTCATCGCCTAGCAACCCTGCGCAGACCCACGCCGAGCACGCGTCCAACGGCGTCCTCATCAACTGCAATGATCCCAGGGGCCCAGGACTGTATTCGCAGTGATCTCCCGCCCGTGCCCGTGCCCGTGCGTCCGCGGACCCGCACCGTCACCGTCACCCTGCCATCGATTCGGCTCAGCGTGACGAATGGGCGAGCGCCCCGGCGGGTCAGGAAACGAAACGAAACGGCGGATGCTGCTCAGGAACGCCAACGCCCGAGGTTGACGCTGCGGCTGGGGTGAGTTGCGCATCTGACTGAGTTTGTTCTCCTGCTGCGATCCCGAATGGAGTCGGCGGTAGATGGCGGATGGCGGCGGACGGCACCCTCGGACGCGCTCGTCAACGCCAGCGAAGCGCACGTACTGTACTGGATCCAAGCACCCTCCAAGCACCCAAGCACCCACCCCACGCGCTCCCAGTGCGCCTTCTGACTTCAGGGGTTCAAGCTGCAAGCTTCAAGCTACTCAAGGGTTCGAACCTTCACGGGTCCACGCCCTGAGGCTTGAGGCCTGAGCTTCGCCGCTTTACCGCTCGCCACATGGACATCCAAACAGGCAAGCACCGTGCCCCCTTCCCGGATCGCCCGACGCCAGCCCAGCGCCCGGGGACGTTCCATACGCTGACAGTCACAGTACTCCATGTAGGATCCTGCGCTCAGGTTCGGTATGTACTCAAGCTTTACGCAGGCTTTGGACGCCCCTCGCATCATGCACCCCTGATTCGCCTCGCACCCCCCCCCCTCCCCGCGCACGCACCGCGCACCGCGCACCGCGCACCGGCGATCCTTGCCCCCGCCCTCACCGACATCACCCAAGTCGGCGCACATCGTCTCGATCTACTTAACGTACGGGGCTGGGTCATCCGACTCCGAGTCGACGTCGGTGCGCGGGCCGTGTATCGTACGCCGTACAGTATGACGTGTACAGAAGCCGCCCGCCACCCTTGCCGCGGGCTGAGCGCTGATGATCTCCACTCTCTGTCCTCGCGTTTTGCTCGTCCGTCGTCCGTCGTCCGTCGTCTGTCGCACACTGGCTCGAACGTCGCGCTCGCCAATGTCAGCCTCCCCGCTCGGCGTCAGCCTCCCCGCTCGGCGTCGGCCTCCCTGCGCACGGCATCCCGGCCCGGCCCGTACCCATCCCCGTGCAAACGCGCCCGGCGTCTACCGACGCGGTTCGCTTTACGCGTCGCGTCTTCCTGCCCGCCTTCCTGCCTTCCTTCCTGCCTTCTTTCCTTCCTTCGCCCACTGGGTCAGCCTACTTTGGACTTACCCCAATCCCTTGCCGCCGGCGGCCCAGAAGCACGTCGTGCCGTGGGGGTATATAAGGTGCGCTTGCGAGGTGGGTGGGCTTCGTCGCGCTTGGGTCTTGGCTGCCACCCTCTCCTGCTCCCTCTTCCGCCCTCTCGTCCCCGAACGCTCACTTCCTCTCAGCTGTTTTTAATCATGACTGCGACCTCTGTCGCTCAGCACATCGCTCGCGCTAAGTCAACAGGTGAGCACGAACACTAGCTTGGTTTCGTTCTACCGCTCTGACTTGCCCGCCGTCTGCCGTCGTTCCGCACAGCTTCTCTGCATCTCGGCCTGCAGCGCACGTTGGCTCGTTCCATAGGTCGTGCGCGCAGCGCTTTGGCGTGTGTCGGTCTACGTCTACGGTCTACGGTGAGCCCCCCGCTCTTGTCAGCCTCCGGGGCTGGGGCGCGCGCGTGTCAGCCTCCGGGGCTGGGACACGTAACTGCCTGACTTTATATTATATATAGAGTCCACGCTTTCCTTGCGCATCCCCCGTCCGCTCTTGCCTCGTGACCACCACCATCGTTATCAGCAGCAACAGCAAGCACTGTCGACGCCGAAGCAAGCGGCGTACGGCATCAATACCAGTATAAACGAAGCCAACACCCAGCGTAAATGGTGAGCCTCCTGCTTTTGTCAGCCTCCGGGGCTGGAATACCGCACTGCCTGACCTTTCTTATATATAGCCCCTGCTTTCCGCTCGCATCCCCCATCCCCTCTTGGCTCGCAACCACCACCGCCCCGCGTTCTCCTTCCTCCTCTCTCGCTGTCGCTGGCCCTCTCGCCTTCGCTGGCCCTCTTCCATATATCCTCCTCAGGACCAGTACCCTCAACCCCGCACGGTACCAACGGCAAGCGTTGTCGCGACAGGCGGCGTGCGGCATCAGGACCAGGACCGTCCAGCGTTGTCGACGCCGGAGCGAGCAGCATGCGGCATCGGTATCCTCGATCTCGGCGAGCGTTGTCGATGCCTATAGCAAGAGGCGTGCGTCATCGGGCCTCAGGGCCGGTACCGTCCAGCGTTGTCGACGCCAGAGCAAGCAGCAAGCAGCATGCGGTATCGGTATCCTCGATCTCGGCGAGCGTTGTTGACGCCTATTGCGGCATCAGGACCAGGACCGTCCAGCGTTTTCGACACCCAGCAAGCAGCGTGCGGCATCAGGACCGACATGATCAAACCCAAGACTACGAGCCTCGGTGGGCGTCGTCGGCGCTAGAACAAGCGCTGTGTGGCATCAAGACCATTGAAAGTGTTGTCGACGCCAAAGCAGGCAGCGTACGGCATCAGGACTCGTCAGCACCACCATCAAGCACAGGGAGCAAGCGTTGTCGACGTCAAACCAAGCGGCGTGTGGCGTCAGCGCCGGTACCGTCAAGCGTAGTCGACGTTTGTAGAAAGCGGCGTGCCCAAGACCTTGAAGCGTTGTCGACGCCGTAGCAAGCGAAAGCAATTGGCGTGCGGCGTCAAGACCAGTATCGTCAAGATCCCGACCATCGGCCCCAACCGCAAGCGTTGTCGACGCCACGGCAAGCGGCGTGCGGGATCGGTACTCTCGGCCCCAGCGAACGTCGAAGCGACTAGCGCGCGGTGTCAGGGTAGCTCACCAAGGCCAATTCATCAAGGATCAAGACAGGCCCCTACAGCAAGCGGCGTCGACACTAGATCAAACAGCGTGCGGTACCAGGACCAGGATCATCAAGCGTTGTCGATGCCAGTATCAAGCGGCGTGCGGCATCAACACCATCGGCACCGTCAGCAAGCGCTGTCGACGCCATAGCGGACGGCGTGCGGTATTAGAGCCAATACTGCCAAGACCAGCAAGTGTCGACGACGCAGGAGCAAGCGGCATGAGATATTGGCAGGCCAGCCTCATCAAGATCAGCACCATCCAAGACCGATAACAAGCGCTGTCGGTACCAGAGCAAGCGGCGTGCAGCATCGGATGGCCAGCGTTGTCAGCGCCAGCACCGCCAATCGGTGCTGGTTCTGTTGTCGATGCTGGTGGTCATACAGTCGGCGCAGATGCTGATTGTCCTGAACACCAACATTGCCAGCATAAAAAGCCCTATCGCCGGAGCGCATGCATAAGCATGGATTCGACTGATCCTCCAGTGACTGCCCTACTGCCCTTTGCGCATTGCCCTGCATCCCCCGACGCTCGACACCCGCTGTCGCTGGCTCGATTGTCGAGCGACTGGGGATATCAGCCTTTGTGGCGCGGTGGCGCGGTCCGGGTGGTCCGTGAAGCACGTGCTACCTGTTGCAGTTTGCGTTACGCGTCGCGTTCTCCCCCGTCGCGTTTCCTTCCTTCTCCCATCCCCACTTTGGACGCATCCCGGTCCTTTGCCACTGACAGCCTCACCAGAGCCCCTTTCTATCGAGATGCATTTAATAATATGCCATGCCTGTATTCCAACCCGATCCTTTTGACTCAGCCACATCTCTACCGTTTAGACCAATTTTGTCAGCATCAGCAGCAGCGGTGTCAACACTTAACCAACATTGTCAGCCTTAGCACCGTCAGCATTCATATCTCCTGCACCCCCTGGATCGGTGTCAGCACCAATACCGACCTCATCGATGTCGTCAGCCTCGGCGACGATACTGGCAGCGTTTACACTGTCAGCATTACTTGTAGCTCCGTCAGCACCAGCTGTGTCAACACCAGGACCATCAGTATCGGCGCCCAGACTGTATCAACAGCGGGACTGTCAGCCTCCTGCGGCTCCAGAGTCCAGCACTACTGGCCCTAACATCTTCTGGACGGACTTGGCACCGCCATGGGCAGCACGGAAATCAACGGTATCCGCCACACTTCCCCCAGCGGCCAATCCAGTTGGTGTAACTGTCTTGTTCTATAGTTATACATACATCTGATTCTTATCAGGTCACCTATTGCCGTGGCGAGAACCATCATGGCTAATTTGTTCAGTAAGCTTACTATCAGGCTGTAAGACGCATCACTGTGCAATGCACATCTGCTCTGCATCTCTTGTCGCTTGGGGCTCCTGCCAGTGGTTCGATTATCGAGCGACCTGGGATGTCAGCCTCTGTGTACACGGTCCGGACGGTCCGTGAAGCACGTGCTACTTGAATCGCGGCCAAGTCATTTGCGCGTCGCGTCGCGTTCCCTTCTTCCTTCCCTCCACCACCCACCGGCACCAGCATTTCGTCGATCCAGTACTTAGGAAGTATCGTGACCGAGAAACTCAAGCTCTCCGCAGCTTGTACCACTCATATATCTCACATCTGTCTCATCCCACTCGCCCGACCTTCGAAACCGTGCAGATGGCCCTCGACCCGAAACGCGCAGTTCCTACGCTCAAAGGATACATCACACGAAAGGATCCTGCAAGATTCACTTATGTCGCCATCATCAGCCGGCAGATTAGTAAAGATCTGTTTACTGGGGGATCGTTAGTTATGTCTGCTGCAGAGATCGTTGAAACCCCTCGGATAGCTCAGTGGGTGGAGAATGATTTACATTTGGTCGTCATGCAGATCATACTCGATAAGAAGAATTACAGTGGGAGCCTTACTGAAATTGGGCGGAAGGTGAGCTGAATTCATGCGTAGCATAAATTACCGATGCCTTAGGCAGATTTATAACTGACAATTTTCATCAGATGCGACGTTATGTTACCGTCAGCATGGGAATACTCTCTAACTGCTGTGACGTACTTTACGCTCGAAAATTCAAGCGCAAAACTTTGTATGAGGAGCAGCCTACGGAACATGCCAAAGAGAGAGACAGCGCGATCCTACTACACCTGGATTCGATCCTCGCCCAGTTTAAAGCGCTCTGGCCTCTGGTACGGTCAGAGTGTTACGATATGGGAAGCACACCCCTGCCTGTACTTCTGCCGGATTATAGTGATGTTGTGCGGCATCTCCCCGGGAGGTACTGCGGGTGGCACCTTGAATGTTAGTGAGTCCGTATAGCTTTCTGCAACGTAGTATTGGAGCCCCTCATGTGTATGACCTTAGTGACAGGCCACCCTCCTTGGTCGACAATGGCTCCTTTGTCGACATACTGTTAGCCAATATGGTTCTCGACGAAGCGTCATCAACCGTTATCAACGAGAGTTACGAAGCACTCATGATGACGCTTGCGTGCGTCGAGGATGTAAAGCCCATTGTTCAATATCTCCGGAATTCATCGATCTCTTTGGAACATGCCATCAGAATTGCGACGATCTTCATAGTCCGGATACGCCTCGATTTTACGTCAAAGGAATCACTCATCGACGCTCCTCCATCTCCCTTTGTCTTTCTTCAAGCTCTCGATGAGGTTTATCCCATTGTTGTCTGTTCAAAGGTCAGCGGGATGAGCCTCATCACTTGTGTGGTACACGCTTGGAAGCATGCATTGTGCATGGGAGGACTCACCGACGTGACATACGAATGCATCAAATTGTTGACGTACGTATGTCTCGCTTCCGAACCTCAAGTTTAAGGCTTACTGTGTCTACGGCTGTCAGAGTCATTACTGTACCCGTAAAGCTTAATCCGTATGGAATGGAGACAATCAACGACCTATGTAATCTCGTCAATCGGGATAATATATGCATCATAGCTTTGCTCAGCAACACGCTTCTACAGAGCATCCACCATGGTAACCCGCTCTCCGAAGTCTGTAAGTCAGACGTCCACACTATGACAAAGAGGCGACGGCTCACGCGGCTTGTGTATAGACAATATCTGCAAACTGCTCAACTGGTACTATGTGACCGCCAGTGATCATCCGTCATCCTTTCCGCAGGGATTTTGGTCTCAGTTTTTGGCCAATCTAGCTCAAGCAATCTTCCGTGTATCCGAGCCATGCATGAGAGCGGTGCAAGCCTACCAGTCTCCATTTGAAGCCCAACCAGTGCAAGATCGGGATTCAGAAACTCGAGATACGCAACTACAGCGTCAATTCGATCTGGACGTTCAGGATGAGTTTTTGGACACGTTCCAAAAACTTCGCGATTTGCTGGAACCGCATAGGCCACGCTTTGAGGGCAGAGCCGCATCTCCGATTTCGCTGCGCCACTTGGATGGTTGGTGGAAGCGTACGGGATGCTTTTGGCGCGAGTGCCTCTGCCATCATGCAAAACCCTTGCATGCTATGAAGGTCTGCAAAGGGTGCGGGCTTGCCACGTACTGCAGTGAACATTGTCAGCGCAAGTATGTCTAACTTCCATACTGCAAATGAGCCGTACTAATTAGATTGCATGTCGTTTCGTATGGATCTAGGGATTGGCAGCTGGGTGGGCACAAGGAATTTTGTCGAGCGCATCCGCTTGGATACCAATCCTCTTGAGCTCATCGTATTGCCAACGAATTTTCGTTGACGTCGACACCGACGCCGCATGCAAGAGCCCCAACCTTGTCGACATCAAGTACCGGCATTACGCCGCTGACAGCATCCAGCACAGTCGGTGCCAATGTTCAAGTTGTTCGCACTGGCACCGGTACTAGCAATAACAGAGCACACACCAACGACACTAGCATCGAATCGAACAGCGGCACGCCGCACCCCAGAATCCAACGCCTGCGCTCAAGGCTCACAAGTCCTGCTATCATCGGCCTATTCCCCACTAGTTACCGGCTTCTACTGGATCTTGCATTCGGTCACGTCGGATCCGAGCCTCAGACAGGCTGAACTCGTATCTCAGGACTGTGTTCTCCTGCACTCTTGGGACTCATAGTAACGTCACATGAATGACATCTGGTATCGGCGCTAGCTGTTATTCTAGTAAATCTAGTGTTCAGACAGTAATGTGACCGTGAGTCAGAAGTTCTGTGACCGGAGTCAATCGATCCCTCTCACCGCCTCACTCTATCCGCCTCGACCTCCGAAGCTGTACAAATGGCCCTCGACCCGAAACAGGCAGTTGCTACACTCAAAGGACTCATTGCGCGGAAAGATCCTGCAAGCTTGATTCATGTCGTCACCATCAGCAAGCAGATCGATGCAGATCTGTATACTGGGCGGCATTCGACTATATCTGCTGCAGAGCTCGTTGAAACCCCTCAGATGACACAGTGGTTGGAGAATGATCTACATCTGGTCGTCGTGCAGATATTACTTGATAAGAAGAACTACAGCAAGAGTACCACCGACACTGGGCAGTTGGTGAATTCAACTCATGGGTGACACCAACGATGCCTCGGACGAGCTGATCACTCCTGGCTTCGACTAGATGCGGCTTTATGGCGCCGTCAGCACGGGAATAGTTTCATACTGCTGTGCTCTACTTTTCGCTCGAGTAGGCAAATGCAAAACTTTGTATCGGGAGCAGCCTACTACGCAACATGCTGAGAAACGAGATAGCGCCATACTACACTTGGGATCGATTATCACCCAGTTTCAAGCACTCTGGCCCCTAGTATGGGCAGAATGTTACGATATGGGAAGCACACCCCTGCCTGTACTTCGGCCGGATTATGGTGTTGCCGTCCGGGATCTTCCCGTCAAGTACTGTGGGTGGCACTTTGAATGTTAGTGAGTCCGAATAACTCTCTGCAACGTAGTATTGGAGTCCCTCATATGTATGGCTTTAGTGACGAACCACCCGCCTGGATCGACAATGGCCCCCTTATCGACATATTATTAGCCAATATGGTTCTCGACGAAGCACCATGCACCGTTATCAGCGCTGCTTACGACGCACTTTTGCTGACGCTTGTGTGCGTCGAGGATGCAAAACCCATTATCCAATATCTGCAGAACTCATCGATTTCTATGGAACAAGCCTTCGGAATTGCGACGATCTTCATAGCTAAGATATGCCGCGACTTTACGGCAAAGAAATCACGCATCGGTACTCCTTCATCTCCCTTCGTCTTTCTTCAAGCTCTCGATGAGGTTCATCCCATCGTGGTCTGTGCAGAACCCGGTGGGATGAGTCTCATCACCAGTGTGGTACACGCTTGGAAGCATGACTTGTGCACAGGAGGGCTCACCAACGTGACATACGAATGCATCAAGTTTTTGACGTACGTATGTCTCGCTTTCGATTCTCAAGTCTGAAGCTTACTGCACCTGCGGCTGCCAGAGTCGTCACCTCACCCAGAAATTTTCTGAGCCGGTATGGAGCGGACACGGCCAGCGACCTATGCAGTGTCGTCAATCGGGATAATATATGCATCATATCTTTGCTCAGCGACACGCTACTACAGAGCATCGACCGTGGTAAACCGCTCTCTGAACTCTGTAAGTCAGGTACCCACACTACTATGGCAAAGAGGTGACGGCTCACGCGGCTTTGGGCATATACAATGTCTATGAGCTGTTCAGCTGGGGCTATGTGACGGCCAGGGATTATGCTCCAGATTTCCCGCAGGCTCAAGGGTCTCGATTCTTGGCCGATCTAGCCCAAGCAATCTTCCGTGTATCCGAGCCATGCATGAGAGCAGTGCAAGCCTACCAGACTCCATTTGAGGCCCAAATAACGCAGGATCGGGATTCGAAAACTCGAGATACGCAACCACAGCGGCAGTTCGATTTGGACGTTCAGGATCAGTTTCTGGACACGTTTCAGAAACTTCGCGATTTGCTTGAACCGCATAAGCCAGGCTTGGAAGACAGGGTTGCATCTCCGACCTCATTGCGCCGCTCATATGGTTGGCGGAAGTGGACGGGCTGCTTCTGGCGCCAGTGCCTCTGCCATAACGCAAAGCCATATCATTATATGAAGATCTGTAAAGGATGCGGGCTTGCCACATACTGCAGTGAACATTGTCAGCGCAAGTATGTCTAATTTCTATGAAACACATGAACCGTATCAACTTGCTCACGTGCGACTCCATATGGATATTAGGGATTGGCAGCTAGGTGGGCACAAAGAATTCTGTAAAGCGCATCCGCTGGAATATCAGCTTGCCTGAGCCCATCATGTTGCCAACGAACCGGTGCTGACATCGTCACCGACATTGCAAGCAACAACTTCAAGGCTGTCGGTACTAAGTACCGGCACTGCGACGCTGACAGCATCCAGAACCGTCGGCACCAATGTTTTTCTCACTGGTGCCGACACTATTGCCAACAGAGCCCACACTATGGCACCAGCAGAAAGCGTGATCATACTCAACGTCGGAAACAAGACAATACCCTTATCGACGTCGGTAGCACTAGCATCGTCAGCATCGATACCATGATTACCGCTGTTCATATCCACATCAGGAATACTAATATCTCTTTTTGTTTATGCTCTGTTTTGTCGCTGCAGCCTACAGGTACTTTCGTTGTGTATCATCATCATCTGGACCCTGTGTTGACTCTCGAGTGCCCCCCGCTGCGTAGCCTGAATGATACGGACAGTCTGTGATAATGCTCTGCCCTCTCTTTTCATCACTTGAACATTTTGTCGTTCATCCTAATTTCCTCATGTATCGTGGATCTTGCTTTTTCAACAAGACCAGAGCCTAACTTGAACTAAATGCGTATCGGGTTGGCATTGTACCGTAACGATCTGCCTGCCAGCATAGTGCTCGGCGTGAACTGAGCTAGTTTCTTGGTTTGAAGAGCCCATGCATGACCGAGTCGACCCCTCGAGCTCTGTACGTTCGGCAGAGCGGGCCGGTTGGTCAACGCGATGAGTACGCCAACGCGTTTGGGCGTCTGGAGGTCTTGCTTTGCTCGTCACGGTCGTGTCGCGTTTTCTTCTACTACTATCCACTACGGACGTTTCCCAATCCTTCGACACTCTACCTCAGAAATACATCTTTCCGTTGAGGCATGTATCAAAAGCTCTCATTCTACCCGCCATCCTCCTCTCTCCGCTCAACCAGCATTGCCTCGGCCGCAGCCATTTGCTCTCGAGTTAGACAGGGGCCCTATTGCTCGTCAACCCCAGTAGTACCGCGCCGCATGAACGTACGCAGTGATTCTCTTCCTTGCATACTCTCGGCTCTTACTGCTGCGTCACAACTACTGTATTCATCGCGCTCTCTCCATCACATTACAGTCTGACGATCCCCAGCATTGCGGTGCCTCCGACGATATGTTCTGCCTCACCACTATTGCCATCGGTACTAGTAACATCAGTGTCGGTGCCTACCCCGTCGGTACCGGTAAAGGATGTCGACACCAGTGCCAACGGTGTCGGCATCAGTTATTGGCACTAGCAGCGTCGGCACCAGCGGGACCGTCACCTTCGTTGCCAGCTTTGTGACACCGATGGCACTAGCGGCAAGTGGTACTGATATCAGTACGGGCATTCTCTGCAAATATTGCGGACATCAATAACTCGAGCAGCGGTGTCGGCATCCGTACTACTACCAGCATTGACAGTCACCGGCATCTGTATGACAATACTAAGAACATCAGCTCTACAGACTTATTTGATGTACTGGCTGATATTGATACTGATAGTAGAATTTCTACCGATACAGATGACACTGTCCAGCCGACAGCGGCTTCTCGTGCTCGCCACCTCTGTCGTAGACTTCAGGTTCGGACTTGAATCATACATGCAACAACATTCCTAATTCTCTGTTATGTACAGTGACATTATATAAAACGCACCGATTCGCCGGACTGCCATTTCGGCAGCTTAACTACCATTGCTAACATCGTCAACGTTCCCAACACCGCCAGACTCAACGGTACCTCCTGGATTACCATCAACACCGTCTTGAATAGCAGCACTTCTTACCCAAGAATATGAAACCTAGACAAACAACTCATAAACTCGGCCGTCATCGATCTACTTCTCGCTGTGCACTGGCTTCCTCTGGGATCCGCGTACATTGGTTCTCAGACAGGCTGAACACCTTGTGTCTCATAGTTGTGTCTTCGTGCATTTCTGACAATAACGGATCTCGTGCCAGGGTCCGGCCCGGCAAGTCCGACGTTGCCTTCTGCTGAATTCAATATACTTATATCTCTCATCCATCTCATTCCGTTCGCCTCGACCTTCCAAGATATACAAATGGCTCTCGACCCGAAACAAGCAACTGCTACACTCAAACGATATCTCGCGTGGACAGACTCTGCAAGATTCAGCTATGTCACCACTATCAGTCAACAAATCAGTGCAGATCTACATCGTGGGAGGAATCCGATTTCAAGTTTCCATAAAATGGATACTATCGAAACTCCTCATTTGGCCCAGTGGTTGGAGAACGATGTACATCTGGTCGCATTGCAGATTCTACTGGACAAGAAGAACTACAATAGGGGCAATACTGACGTGGGGAGGAAGGTAAGTTCAGATCGTGACGCCACTGAACTAGGTCATCCATTCTTCAAGCTGACTTATGACTCCCAATTCTAGATGCGGCTTTACATCAATTCCAGCGCACAGATACTGACTGACTGCTGTATCCTACTTCACGCCCGAATGGACAAATATAGGAGCTTGTATGAAGACCAGCCTACAACAGAGTATGCTAAAGAAAGGGATAGCGCCACGTTGCGCATGGAATCTACCCTCGACCAGTTTGGAGCACTCTGGCCTCTGATACGATCGGAATGTTTCGACATGAGAAGCAAACCATTGCCTGTGGTCAGGCCGGATTATGATGACGCAGTCAAGTTTCTCTCTGCCCAGTACTGCTGGTGGCGCTGGCAATGCACGTGAGTCCAAGCAGCTCTCTGCACCGTAGTTTTGGAGCCCTAATATGTATGACCTTAGTGAAATGGCGCTCCCCTGGATTGATAACTATTCCATCGTCGGCATACTGTTAGCCACTATGACTTTAACTGACGCAACGATCACTCTTATCAAAACTGCCTATGCGGCTTTTTCGATGGTGTCCAAGGACCAAGACCAAGTCGTCGAGTATCTCAAACATTCGCCGCTTCGGGTGGAACATGCAGATGCACTCGCGGAGCTCTTCATAGGCCACATGTGTATGAATTCTACGACGTCCCGTAATAGGGACATAGCACCTACATCTCTTTTCATCTTCCTCCAAGCTCTCGACGTGGTCTATCCCATCATTGTTCGCTCACACATGCGCAACGGGGCGACCCTGATTAACAGCGTGGCACACGCCTGGAAGCATGACTTATGCTTGAGAGGGCTCACCGACGTGACATACGAATGCATCGAATTGTTGGCGTATGTGTACCTTCGTATCCAAATGATCAATTCGAGATTCACACTGTCGCCGGTTTTTAGGGTTATCGCCTTACCGGAAAAGGTCAATTCATATGAACTGGACATCATTCACGACCTGGGTGGTATCGTGAATTGCGAACGTATATGCATCATATCTTTGCTTGGTAACACATTGTTACGGGGCATCGACGACGGTAACACGCTCGATGCACTCCGTGAGTCCATGCTTCTATAGTGTGAAACGAGGTAACAGCTGAATCGGCTTGTGTATAGTAGGTATCCAACAGCTGTTTGACTGGTTCTATGTGACAGTCACTACGAAAGCTCAATCCTATCCGGAAATTGCATGGCCTCAAGTTCTATTCCATCTGGCCCAAGCGACCTTCCGGATAGCTGAACCATGCCTTAGCGCAGTGCGAGCCTACGAGACTAAATGCGAAACACAAGCAGAACGAGAGGAGGATCTCGAAGCCCGCGATGCTTTTCTGGACACGTTTGAAGAACTTGTTGATTTCCTTGAACCACATAGGTCGCACCCCGAGGACAGGGCAGCGTCTCCATCCGAGGCACGCTGTTCATATGGCTGGTGGAAGCGTACGGGCTGCTTTTGGCGCAAGTGCCTCTGCCATGACGCCAGGCCCCTGCATCACATGAAGGTCTGCAAAGGGTGTGGGCTTGCCACCTATTGCAGCGAGTTCTGTCAAGAAAAGTATGTCTCAATGCTGTGACGTGAGCGAGCCGTACTGATCAGTTTATTTGACATTCTGTATCGATGTTAGGGATTGGAAGCTAGGCGGTCATAAGGAATTTTGCCAAGCTCACCCACTGAACTAAACTTTCTGAACCGGTATGCTGTCGGCGACGTTGTGCCGGCATTTGCCATCATTGAGAACTGCTCCGTTACGACCCAGAACTGTCCCTATATCCACATCGCCCCTGTCAATCACATATTCAATGTTGTACTTTGTTTCGCCCTCGCGCTCAAGCTTGAGGGCTTAGCGGTTGTCAAAACTCCGTTTTCACTACAGACGTAGTGATCGTTCCGTGCCACTCATTGACGATGCATAGCCGTAACCGGTACTTCGACCACGGAAGCTCACCACTGACAGCTCTCTGAACATCGCAGCGTCGCATCTATTCCGCAGATCGACCTCAATGGCGTCAGCCAACACAGCGCATGCCCGGACTGAATGAGAGGTAGCACCAAGATCGACTGTTGAAGTGTAGACTACGGTGTCCACTGCTAATACATGCTTCATCCGAGTTGGATCTGACAGCGTGATCGAAGTTGTTCCAGGTATTCAGGTATCCCACATCTCCAGGTCCTCCAGTCCCATGTATCTCCCTCACCCTCTGCCACTTGCGCCTCGCTCGGGCAGCCACGCCACAGGGAGGCTTTCATATGTGCACATGTTCAGATCGAGACGCCGCTGCTAGAACAGCCAGGGACCCACTATTTGAAGGAGAAAGATTGTCAGTAATCCAGCAGCTTGCAAGGCCAAAAGAAGGAGCGCGCACGGTTCGGGGAAGGGGGACGAATACACGGAAGTCAACGTGCACGCCATCTCGTTTCATATCTCATCCTCGTCCAAACCTCCAACGCGGACGAAGCCTAACCACCCCACAACCCCAAACCCTCAATACACAAACCACTCACCTCGCCCCTGCGCACCCTCGGGACGTATCTGCAGACAGCTCTTGTGGATCAAGTTCAGCGCCTTGACCGCATCCCTCCCGTCGATGACACACGAGATGTTGATCTCGTTCGCGCCCTGCGATATCATCTCGATGTTTACTCCGCCCTGGCCTAGCGTCGTGAACATCCGCCCCGCGATACCGACAAGGTTCCGCATCTGCTTTCCTACGAGCGAGAGAATCGCCATGTCGCCCTTCACGGTCGCCTGTGTAGAGAATAAATGAGTTAGCTGAGTGACGTGAATCGTCCACCTGCGCTGACACTCACAGTCCCGTACTTCCTCAGCTCCCGCACGACCTTCTCCATCACTTTCTTCTCCACATGGTCCTCGATCGCCATACTCACATGCACCTCGCTCGTGCTGATCAGGTCGACCACGACGCCGAACCGGTCCAGCACGCCAAAAATGCCCGCCAGGAACCCGTGCGATACGCTCTTGCGGTTGCTGTTCAGGTTCAGCACGACGATGTGCTCCTTGATCGTCACCGCCGTCGGCAGCTTGTGGTGCAGGTTCTCCTCGCCGTTCAGGCCCGTGACGAGCGCGGTGAGCGGCTTGTAGAGGTGTGCGGGCGTGGCGGCGGCGGCGGCTTCCTGAGAGGCAGATACGGCATCAATATCTGGATCTGGGTGGATGACGGTCCCCCCGCCAAGTGGGTTCTCAACATTCTTGATGCGGATGGGGATCCGTTTGCGAATGACCTACATTGCAGACTTCGAATCAGCACTCTTTCGCACGATCGCAGTCTTGTGTACGGCACGCACCTGCTCCATGGTGAACGGATGGACGACCTCACTTCCGTAGTACGTCAACTCCGCTGCCTCCTCCGGGCTAATAATCGGGATCAACCGTGCAGTAGGCACTTTGCGCGGGTCGGCGGTGAAGATACCGTCGACCTCCTTCCAGATCTGTAATTCCGACGCTTGCAGGCCCACCGCAAGCAGTGCCGCCAGCAGGTCCGTGTATCCGCGCCCAACTTGCCGGAGGAGCGAGCCGGGAACGGGGCCAAAGAAACCTGTATGCAGATGCCATTTAGGCGAAGAGAATTCAGGAGGTATGTAGACGAGACGTACCAGTGACAACAGGTACACGCGGTCCGCATTGTCTTATGCGTTCGCCGACGGTGATCGCGACTCTGTCGTAGAACTCTTGGCCGAGGGTTTCGTCCGAGGAGAGGTCACCGTCTTCTGGGATGGGAAGGATGCTCTCTAATGACACAAACTCGGCGTCAATGCCCTTTACAGTCCATGATCAGTTGACGTCATATGCGTGTATGCTGCCTGCCACACGTACTCTGTCTCTGAGAACGGCGGCGACCAGCTTGCAACCTAACCGTTCACCGAAGCCGACGATGCTATCTCTTGATCTTGGTGAAATTTCGTCGATGACCTACCGCTCATGTCAGTATTCCGACCGTCCTTAGCAAATGCACAGATAGTACACACCTGGGCAGCAAACAAGAATGACCGCAGCTGATCGCAATCGTACTCAATCTCACTCTCCAGCTCCTTGAGAATCTCTGTGTTTCGGATCGTCGAGCGCGCCGCGTTCATGTGCTCCGAGCGGATGATATCGACCGTCGCATTGAACGATGAGGACTCGCCGTTCGCGGGTGACATCCCGAACCAGCCGAACGGTGAGTCCGACTTCGGCGAGCTCTTACTCCGCGGGCGGGGGCTCGCGTCTGGGGAGCTGAAAGACAGTCTCGAGAAAAGTCCATTCGGTGTCGTCGTGCCCGTATTTGTCCCCGAGGCTTCGGAGCCGCGTGGACGCTTCAGTGCCTCGGAGGCTGCTTTTAGGAGGAGGTTCGTTGTGCCGAGGGCTTTTGTGGAGCCTGAGCGGGCGGAGCAGACGACAGCGACCTTATGTTGGTTGAGATAATCTCTGTGAGATGTATCAGCTACAATGTTACATTTTGAGACCTGTGGGGTCTGGGAATAAGATAGATGAAGCAAGGGGATTGGGGAGTATTGAGGAAAACGAAGCAAGAAATTGAATAAATGAGAGGAAGAGACACGAACGAGACGATATCCTCTGCGATCTTTTCAGCAAACTTCCCGACACTCGTTCCTCCAAACTTTTGTACGAGCCATTTCGCAGCGGGGTCTACAGAGTTTTGGTGCAAATTAGGCGGGGTCGACGGGCTGGACACAGACGGAGAAGACTCTTCTGATGTCACAGATGAGATAGACGGTGTAGAGAGTGGGGAAGGTTCTACTTCAGCCATGGTCGATGTATGCTTTGCAAGCGGGGTGGATGTATGCGTCGATACGTCCGCGGGTACTTTTAAGACGTCACGAAAGCGAGCAGAATCCTAGGAGGATATTCGGTAGCGTCAAGCCTGTAATCACAGGGATACTCCGTCAGTTTTCCATGAGCTGCGAAACGGCATGCATGACAACGTACAATTGAAACCACAGTCAGCTCGAAGCTCTGGTGACTAACAGCGAGCGCAGAAGTGCAGCACGGAAGAGAAAAGACAGTGATTTCGCCTCGCACGTTCAGAAGCACTGAAATCTTATACGCTGTGAGGGGGTTATAGAGAGTCTAGCAAGCAGTCCAGAAGAGAGTAGCCAAGCAAGAAAATTCTGGCCATGACTCGAGTGGATGAGTCGTACAAGTAAGGTAAGCGCCTTGGCGCAGGTGCAATTCGCGCAACGTTATGGCGAAGTCGTCTTGTGCTCGGACGCCCCGTTCTAGAGCTGCAGGCGCACGCAAAAAAAATCAATGCAATGAGAAGTGGCGTATAAATAGTCTGGGAACAGTTGTGTAAGACAAGGTAAAGTACAGCCAATCCTGACTATCATAAGCAAAGTACATAACATAACATGTGAACTTGTTTTCATGCCGTTCCCCACACTTCACGATGAACGCCGCCTGATTCCGACGTAGCAATCCACGGGCTTCCTCAAGAAACCTTCCAGGGTATCAAACTATGCGGGATTGATCAGTGAACATTGTAGCATGGAACTGAAACATGTAGACGACATACCGGCTTGTTCGGGTCTTCGAGCACAAAGTCATAGCGGCGCAGGATGGACGAGATGATGATCAGCAACTCCATGCTCGCCAAGTTGCGCCCGACACAGCTCCTGGGAACATATGTCGCAATCAGCACATCGTTCGTCTTCCAGGCGTTTGGATGTACGCTTCTCCTTACCTTGGACCGTATGAAAACGGGTTGAACGTATTCTGCACGAGCTTCTTGTCTTGCTCGAACCATCGCTCAGGTCGGAATGCCTCGACATCGTTACCCCATACGTGTTTATCCCGGTGAATTGTGTACGTCGGGACGCTGAGTACAGTGCCCTCAGGGAAGAACTGTCCGCAGACCGTCAAGCCGCCCTCAGGGACTACACGGGGAAGGCCAACGCCTGACGTAGAGTGGATGCGCAGCGCTTCGTCGATGACCGCCTGGAGGTACGGGAGCTTCTTCACTTCCTCGTATGATGATACCGGATCGTCATTGTTGCCCAGCGCGTCATCAAGCTCCTTCTGGAGTTTACGTTGTACCTCAGGGTTGTGTGCGAGATGATACGTGATGGCGCATGAAGAGCTGCACCGCGCAGACAGGAGTGAGTTGATGCGGGCAAGACGGAGCAGGTGCCCAGACTTACTTTGAAGTCGTATCAGATCCTGCAATAAGCTGAGTGAGCGCCTCGGCGGTAAGCTCCTCTCTACCCATGGGCTGTCCCTCATCATCACGGCTGTCCTGCAGTTTGCCCAACAAATCGACGCGATCCACAGGCGTGGCCAGACGCTGTGCAACGGCGGCGATGGCAATACCAGCAAGCGACTTGACAGCCGCGTTACCCATCTTGAACCACGGGAGCTGCTTCGCAAGCGGGCGCATCCATGGGGCAAGAACACCGAGCGAGGCCGAATAGTTGCCACGGTCGTTCAAGATGCGCACTGCGGGGATGTGCCTGACCTCGACCTGCTTGCCTTCGCCGTATGCCGCCATAGCCGCCTCTTGCGAAATAGCGACGGGCGCGGCGTCCTGGCACGCCTGTAACATCCCAAAAGGAGACCCAAACGCCAAATCACCTGTGAAATGGACCCGCGTTGAGCGATATGCTACCCCAACCGTTTCGCTGGAAGCTCACCAATGATGTCGAACGCAAGGTAGTTGTACCATGGCAAGCAGTCCAACCAGACACGTCCGTTACGGCCCCTCCAGCCGCCCTCGCCCTCATCGCCAGATTGACCCTTCGCGCCGAGATCGCACAAGCGGTCCCACTGCTGAACCAGCTGCCGCACGTACAACCGCGTGTTAGGCTCAAACTCGAGCACACTCTTCTGGGAGAAGATGTGCGACACGATCTTGCGCTTGCGCGCGTGCTCCGGGCGCGAACGCGTGTTGAACAAACCACGCTGGATGGAGACGAATGCGTCATAGAAGACTGATTTGAGTGTTCCATTGCCGTGCGCGTATACGACCTGGAGGGCGTCCGGATCGGAAATGGACACATGGTTCGGCGCAAGGCGCACGAATTTCCCTATGTGGAATAGACCGTTAGTTTTAGTCTAAAACGACGGGACACACGCAGTGTCCGCACAGGGATCACACTCCCGTGATCGCAACCGCACTCATTACTCGGACCGGCAGAACCAGTGTACTCAAGTAATAAGGCACAGCGTAGGGGCGGGTAACTCACCGTATTTTTGGTGTAGCTGGTGTACGACCTCTGAACGATGACCTTGGGCAGCGACTCTGCCCAACCATAAGTCTGAGAACTTCGCCAGTAACGGTCCGGGATATCCGCGGATGCGTTGAGGGTCAACGAAGTAATACACAACATGACCCAAAACTAGAAGTGCAGGGACGAGGAGGAGGACCGTCGTCGCGTTGAAGTTGCTGACCAGGGTCTGGAGGGAAGCCATGTCGGGACCACGTATTGAGGGAAAGGCCAACTGAGAAAGGAGGGGTACTATATGTAAGAACCAGCGCTATACAGTAGCCAAACACGTCGGTATGGGAGTGATGAGATCCATGAGAAGATCGCGTCGGACGTGCTGTAACGTGGAACCGGAGAGCTCATTATCAGGCCCTTATAGCGCAGCACACCGAGTGAGTGTTCCATTTCATGGCGTTCGAGCTTTCTGGGACCAAACATACATGTCACGCCCCAAACCGCTCGCCAGAAACACTTACCGGAGGTAGGGTCCCCGTGCACGCGTTCCTCCGGACTCACGGCGGTGATTCAAAGCTGGAGAAATCATGGTATACGTGAGATAATGCGAGATATACTTGTCTCATAGACTGACCTGGCTTCGACGAGAATCCGGAAACCCCCCTCGATATGTTGAGACGGAGGGAGGCAGAAAGCGCAACTTGAACTTGGCGCTAGCGTTTGTATCAGTCGAGGCCGGAGGACGCCGTTCCGATCCGGTGATCGCGCCGAGACTCTTGTAGATCGTGACATTGCACTCAAGTTCCTATCGAACCTTTTGACACGCGGAGCCAGAAAACGTAAGGGGGGCTACTTTGAACATATGTGCTCTCAACCGTACCGCTTTCCCTGTGGGTCGTGTCGATTTACAGAAGACGAGTGACATGGACCCGAGTCTCCGGCGCGCCATCAAAATACGCGTACCGCCAAACGCGTGCGGGCGCGTCACAAAGCGCGTCGGGATATGCTCTGAGTCTCACACACGCCGACGCGTTATTACGATACACAAGCCGTGACTGCCTTGCCATCGTCCCCAAAAAAACCATGCAAAGCTCAGAGTTTGTTCGCGACTCCCGCGAAGCGGAGATTTCAGTAGCAGCTGGAGCCGATGCGAGTACCTGATGCTGTGTTTTCCCATGTTCCCCTCCGAATCGCATGATACCTAAGCTATCAAAGGTAAAGGGTGAATACGGTTGGGCTACTGTCCTAAGTGCTGTATGACGTTCACAAGGTTATAATGCTGTCATCTGAATCTGTAGACCACGTAAACTACTTCGTTACTTCATCCACGCCACTGAGATGATCAGGCTTGAGCTAGAAGCCCGACAGGAGCTTCCTTGAGTTCTTTGTATTTAGCTCATCGTGGGAGGGGACACATTGCTATTCAGGGGATGTAGATCTCACAGGGGCACGCGAGGCGTAACGGTCCAGAGGGTCAGCCAATAGGATCATGGTCCAGGAGACTTGAGTAGATAGAGAATCCATGGTACTGCATACGAAGCTCGGAGAAGACACAATCGTAGTGAACGTCCGTGGTGTCGTTCGTAGCCGTGATGACGGACTATCGTTCAGGTCAGACACGGTCACCTCTAACACTCATATGACCAGTAGATCATCATGCGCCCACGGAGCTGGACATTGTGCGGTATATATAAATAAGAGCAGTCGGCGTATTGAGTAACAGAGTGGCGTTCGACGGACAGTGAGCTACCTATAGAGCTATCGATACATAGTAAGAGTCGGAGTGGTGAGGGGGACGTGGTCTAGAGAAGCCGATATCGGGACGGTATCAAATGGGACTTGTGCGAAAAGACTACTTAAGAGGAAACCAAAGAAAATTCGAATATGTGAGCGCAAAGCGGACCAGCAGCAGCAGAACAACGATGACAACGTTTTATACGCGCGAATGAGAAGACAAATATGCGAGCAATACAATTGAGCAATAAGGTACAGCGAACGGGGAAGTCCAAGAAAGCAGCATTAATGGCAATATGCAATGCGGGTCGAAGCCGAGAGAGCAATGCGAAAGCGAGTCTGTGGTGTCTTGATCCAGGTTTAGTTTTAGTGAATGGTGATTTCTCGAGGTTCTTCACGCGGTGCAGGAGTCCCAGCGGGGACTTTGAGAATTAGAATCCCGTCTTCCATGATAGCAATAACGTCCTCCGCCTGAACGAACGTCACGCTGCGACAAGGTGGACGCTGAACATGAGTACTCACCTTGGTTTGCATCGGCACAGGAATCGTTCGAAAGAAGGCCCCGAACTTGCGTTCCCTCACGGTGTATAGGCCTGACGGAAAAGACGGCCGGTTCCGTCCTGAGATGGTGAGCTGTCGGACACCACTGAACGGGCAAACATTCATCAAGATACGGATTTCACCCTTTTTCAGGCCAGGCAGTTCCAGCATAGCGGTCATCATGTTGTTGGCTGCGTCGAAGTGGACGTCCGTACGGATACTGAACCGCTTCTCCGACGTGTCTGGCAAAGTTTCCTGATAAGTTTGAGGGGTGGACAATTCGGTCGTTTGCTGAGCTGGAGTTTGGGTAAGGCTAGTAGCTGCTGGGCTAAGAGAAGAAAAGGGAAAGGGCGTTGATCGACACGAAGACTCACCAGAGCCGCGGAGAGTAAGACGGGTCGGCGTACCTATTCGTCGCCACGCTGTAGCCGCCGCCGCTCACTACTCGTTGGCCCTGCTGCTGCTCAGCTGGTCGCTCGGTCAAATTTACTCTCCACACAGACATGGCGGGACATGCCACCGCCAAGCCAGACCCAACCGCAGGCATCACTGTGGGCACACCCCCCTGCCCGGGACGCAACTGCGAAGCGCGTTCAAGCATAACATCATCAACTCGCGCAGACGTTCTGCGCGAAACAGTAGAAGAAGCAGATCTCACAGCTGCTGCCTGCGTCCTCGACGCAGTCCCCACCGGGCCCGCAGCCGAGTGCGGGCGTCGATACGGGTGGTTCTGCGTATGCGCCCGCCCGTGGGGAACCCTGCTCGGTCCAGCAGCTCCAGAGGAACTCGGACTCGTGCTCGTATACATCTCGTCATCGCCAGCGCGCGAGGCAGCTTCATGCGAGCCTCGCCCTCGCGTACCAACAAACGGTGACTCATCGATGAAGCGATACTGACTAGGAGCGCGTTCGTGCAGCTGTATAACGCGTGGGGGGTCGAACGCAACCTGCTGCGGTTGTTGTATTGGTTCTTGTACCGGTTCGTGCTGAGGCTGATGTTGTAGTGGCGGCTGTACTGATAATTGCTGTTCTTGAGGTGTAGACGGTCCCGAGGGAAGGAGCTGATTTTGCTGGAGGAGGAGAGGTGAGATTGCTTGAGGTTCTTGAGGTTCTTGAGGTTGAGGCACGGTCCCCCGCGTCTGGTCCGCGCTGTCGAGATCCCAGACGAAGCTTTGCGGTGTTGCAGGACTTGGATATTCAGGCATGTACGAAGGGTAGCCTGGATATGGCATTGGACACTCGACCGCTCTTCCACACGCCGGGACGAAGAGCATCAAGCGTCGTGGTGGTTCAGGACAGAGGTGCGCTGTCGACCATCGAGCCTATATACGTGGCCTGCGTGGAAGCCGTGGCCAAGCCGCCGTCGCCGACACGTCCCCCGATTTGGACCACAATGGCGGTTGTGACTCGACCTTCGGGTCCGCAGCGCCCGTCGGGTGATTGTCGTCCAAATCGGGCCAAATCCCGACGCGTCCACGCGCTCGCGCGGTCGTTAGCCGCCCGGCGTCGCGGAGGTCAAGCGGCGTTGCCTCCGTACGAAAAACTACGAAATATCGGATGAATTGGCATTCAGCAATATTGTGAGCACAGTCAGAAAGCTCATATTCAATAGCGCACGATGTACGCGGGGCCGACACAAACCGGCGGCACCGTACCTGAAGCGGTGCGCATTGGGCGCGCACGACGTCGCGGAGCTTTCTCCATCACGAGTGGCCCTCAGCGGCGTCTGATAGCAGACTGAGTCGAACGATATACAGCAACAGGCCTATCAGATGCGGGACAAAGAGCAACCGCGTACGACTCGACAATAGCCGGGCTCGGTGCATCGCCAACGACGCAGCGAGAACGGTCCATGCGGCGCGCACATCGTTGCCACTCGCGTAACAGGGCCCCGAGCGGCGCATCACGTCTAATGCCATGAGGTATCATAATCCTTGCAATGTAAACGTGCGGAATGTACAAGATGCTCACTACGAACTAATAAGAATTACAGAACGACGACGAACCAGTTCATCCCATAGTATATGTCTTCCTCGCCATGCCCATTAACATCACACCCTATACGCCCTGACGTCCATTCAGCGGCTTAACTGTTGTCGGACGCGCTTTCCGCCTCAGAGCTCTTCTTGCCTGTGCTCTGGCTGGCAACGGTGTTGGCGAGCTTGTCCAACTCCGCGTCGGCGGTTGCGGTCTTGCCGTCGTACACCTCCTTGATGAGCGACATCGTGCTCTCCAAGCTACGACGACGGGTACTTGGGCTCGTCATAGTCGTACCCAGACTGGCTTGGCGCCCGTGTCCGCGCCGGAATGGCGAGGGCGAGATCGACGTCGGCGATGTGGGCGTGGTGGGCAGGCTGGGTGATATCGGCGATGACGGCGCAGAGGACGACGATGCGATCGCAGTCTTGAGAGCCTCCGTAACACCGTTGGGAGAGACCGGCTCAGCGGCGGAAGGCTCAGGAGATGTGGGCTGGGAGAGGATGGCCTTGCCCTCCTCTGACATTGCATCGTACAAATCGGGAGGCAATCTCTCGTTCTCGATATCGGACTTGCGACTGAAAGTGACAATGTCAATCCTATGTAGAGCGTAGAGGTGGCTGATACACGTACGCTTCCTCGAAGCCGTTAATGGCATCCTTGATGCCTTCTGCACCCAGGGCCAATGTCCCGTACGGTAACTTGGCAGAGCCCGACATGCTCTTAAGCTCGGAAACTTTCTCTGACTCCTCACTGAACATTTGTCAGTATGGGAAGCAAAGGCTTTCAGGGGGAAAACGTACCGAAGCAGCGCAAACACTCTCGACATGCGACCGACAGCAAGGATCTTGTTCTTGATGATCTTCCTGCGCTCTTGAGAGTCTTCGGAAGGAGCTGGCGAAACGAGTGCCTCTTCATCAGAGCTCTCTTGTAACTCCTCTTTCGTGCAGCAGTTCAACATAGCGAGAAGCATGTCCGTGACTAAGTTGTAATGTCCGGTGAGAATATATCGTGAAGAGATCATCGTGATCCTTACTCTTTTCGCCGACGAAAGGAAGACTCCAAGTGAATGCGTCCATGAAGTTCGGTAGCCAGTAAGGATGAGGCGTGGAGTTGAATTGCCGAATGTTGAGGACGTTGCTCTCATACTTGAGGATGGCGGCTTTGTTATTGTAGACATCGAGATAGTTGGGTGCAGAGAATAGAGTCATAACGGACGGGAAGCCCGTGGTTCGTGTCTTGCGGTACATGCGGTACCTATGGTCATAAGGTCAATATCAACGAGCAGGAGTGGAAGTGGAAGCACTCACCCTGCATCCTGCGCTTCGTGAGCTCGAATAATTGAGAGCAGCTTGTTCCGTTCGAGGAACTGACATGCCGCTTGGTATCTGCGATGGAAGTTAGCGCCCAGTCTGCGCATCGCCTAAGGAGTGACGAACGTGAAGAAGTAAGAGCAGCCTCTGACGTGGTTGTGCACAAAGCTCTCGTTGGTCTTTTCCTGACCAAAGTCTTCGACGGGATCTGACCAGAGGATGTCGCACATGAGACCCTGGGTAGGCGGCTCGCGGAACCGGTCGATCTGTGGAGGAAAGTATGAATACCGGATGCCAGATTGGCTTTGAGATGGAAACACATACATTGCGAATATCATCCAAGGTATGAAGTTCGGGCGACAGGCCGCCGTGAATGCAGAAGAATTGTTTGTTCATGATGGCAGCCAGTGGCAGCGCGCAGAAGGAGGTCATGCACGCGTCATAAACCCTTTCGGAGTACTTGCGCTTGCCTGTAAAGGACCGTTTACGTTAAATGAGAACATGAGGTCATATAGGAGCCACATACATTCAAGCTTGAACGTGAAGTAGTCTGTCAGATGTCTACACTCGTGGTTGCCGCGCAGAAGGAACAAGGTATCCGGATACCACATTTTCAGCGTCCATAGGTAAAGCACGCACTACGACAAGTTAGAGATATCATCCAAAAACTGAAGCATACAAGCACCACGTACCTCGATGCTGAAGTAGCCCCGATCGACGTAGTCACCTAGGAAGAGGTATCGCGTGTTTGCTGGACTGCCACCGATCTCGAACAGCTTCATGAGGTCGTACTACACAGCAATACGTGAGATAACGCATCAATCGCTTCGGGGAGTAGCTTACGTATTGTCCATGTATGTCACCGCATACTGCAGGGTCGTCAGGTTACATGTGGCAGAAGGCGAACAACGGTGGCGGCTTACCCGTCACTGGGGCGTCGACGTGCAACAAGTTGGCCTCTGAGCGCAGAATCTTCGTGCCCTCCTCCAGGATGTACAAAGCGTGTTCCTCGCTTACACGGCCTTCGCGATAGAAGTGGTTCTTGAGGAATGCGTGGTCCGGTTTCTTTGGGTCTTCACGCGAGAAAAACTCCTCGTCGGTAGGTAGCGTCATCGCGGGGGCTTGCACCTGAAACTGTACTCAACATCTACGCGCAAAAAGGGAGGGGTGACATTGACGAACCTCCTTCACGACACGCTCCTGCGTGCTAATCGTGAACCCATTCTCAAGCTGATGTTGCGTGAAGTCGATTTCGGGATGGGGTTCTTTATTTTGGATTTGGCCAATCGCTTTTTCGATGTGTCTCTGTGTCGCCGTCATATCTGCAACTCAATGTCGAGAGTGAAGGAAAGAGTGACAGGTTTAAGGCGATACAGAGATGGTGGTGAAGGACAGCGAGCGGTGCCTTACGATCAAGCGCTCTATCGGGGTTTCAATGCCCTTCCTTGCCAAATCGCTTTACCGTCCACAAGCGGGCTATCAGATATTTTATTACAACCACTGCAGTCCAAGCAGTGGTAACGCTTATGAACCAAAGTACATCGGTAGAACATATGCTGCTACATTGAATCCCAACAGTGACACGACGTAGGTCGCGAATAAAGGGAGCAGAGGTGCCAGTAGCAACTCAGTTCGGATGAGGAATGGTAATGCTGGCACACGATGTGAGCACGAACAGTGGGTTCGCTTGAGGACGGGTAACTCACCATTCAGCCCGAGGTAGATACCATAGATGTATTGCGAGAATCTGTGTCCATAATCAGTATCGCCACTCTATTCTCGTCATTGTCGTACTTACGCGGCGAGGTATAATGTATTGGAGATAAATAGGCAAGGCCAGTTATTCTTTAGGATAATGGGAACAAGGAACAGCTGAGCGAGGTAGAGTGTAAGATAAAAGGGGAAGAAAGCATTTGTATGCACGTCAAATGCATATGCCCACTCGACCGTAGTGTCCGCAGGCGTTGTGTGTGACGGGGGAGACACAAGGACTCGGTTCGAGAAGAACCTGTAAGCGAAATCTCGGTTTTCATGTCAATGATCAAAACGAAACGTTGCTTACCACAACAAAGTGGCAACGATGATGCCCACGAGCAGAAAGTCTCGGAATATCATCAAGAATGCCAGCTGTATCGTCTGTAGGAGGCCATACGAATACACCACGGACCATGCTACTCCGGATACTGGAAATGCGTGAGCGAATCGCGTGAAACCTGAAATGTAAAGTTGCACGTACCCACAAGGCATGCCATTATGAGAATTAGTATAGCAGGATCGTCTCTGGCCCATGTGTTTTTAGTTTCTACGGGGATAATCAGTCATCCAAATTCGCCAAAGCGAAAGCAACCCTACGCTTATGAAAGTATACATTCCGGTACCTGTACAAACAGAACATTAGTGAAGGAATAAACAAGGAGATTGTAATCACCTACACTCTCTTCGGTGCTAGACACAAATATGTGAGCTGCCAAGCAGCTAGTTCGAAGTCCTACTTCCAATAACGTTGGGTAAGTTCAAACCATACGTCCCCAAAAAGTTGCGTACCATCTGGTGAAACCTCAGTAACCTTCTGAATATTACAGGGACGCGACTTGAGTCCCACCTGCCGCCAGACGATCTTGACAGTCCATTGGGGCTACCGTTCAGAGGGGTCGGCGAAGCCACAGGAAGAATGGACATCTCCGCTCGTATCCTCGGCCGGCGTAGGAGTGAGCGTTTAGAAAACACAGTGGGCAATAGGTGAAAGATGGTTGTCAAAGGCGGGTGCTCACTCACGGAGACCGTCGACCTCGTTGTCGGCGCTGTGGCTGAGGTCGGATCGGAGTCTAGCGCCCAATCAGAGCGGAGACCGAATTCGAGCGCGGAGTTTGCTTTCAGGCGCGCATCGCCTTGAGCCTCGTTCTGGCGCCAACCAACCTTTCTCATTATTCCCCAATCGACGACGCCGGCGACGACGACCAACCATGGAGGAAGATACAGAAGTCTTGGACTGGAGCAACGAGGATGATGAGGCACAGGCACTGGAGTCTCTCAGGTCTCAAGGTCAGCAGAAGCAAACCGACCCAGGTGCAACTTGGTCGGGTGGCGACCAGGAAGAGGCGGAGGATGCTGTCTCTCTAGGCGGTGACGAAGACGAAGAGGTATATCCTTACGCAGTTGCAGAGCAGCCTAGGGAGCGTACACCTAGGCCACTCGATAGCCCCCCTCGAGCCCCATCTCAATCTAGGTCGTCCGTCGAACCCAGATACGACTCCCAGCGACGCGACGACTATGATCACTCCAGGAGTCTCAGTCCACGGAAGACAGAGCCATTCCAGCTTCTCCACTCTCAACCTGTCGGAAAGCTTACACACGCTTTACCTCCCAAACCTTCTGTGGCGCCGCCACCGTACATCCCACCCACCGCTGTTAACCCAGGCATACTTGCAAGTTCTATGATCACTCGGGAACGGCGGGCTAACGGCCATACAAAACAGTCATCCAACTCTCAAGATTCGCCTGAATCTCTCCCCCCAGATTGGGAGGCGAGGAATCCCCGAGGCGGCGACCGCGAGCGGGAGGTCTACTACTACAATGTTCGCACGCATGAGACAACTTGGGCGCGACCGAGAACTTCGTCTTCTCGTAGGTCCTCACCCTCCAGAGAGAGGGTCACCCACCATATGCAGTCTAGCGGAGCTCGGTCGCCTGTTCGCGATTTAACTGACGAGAATGTTCGAGGTATCAGGAAAGATACGAGGCGTCATGTCTCTCCTAGAGGCAACCTTGGCTATGGCGATCGTCACTATCGCCCTGAAGAGCCCAATAGCTCTGACCAACAGTTCGCTCGACACGACTCCTTGTCAACAAGCCCTGTATCGTCGCATATGCGGCAGTCGTCTCCGTCTTCGCGAGTTCCGAATGAGCATCGTGGTGCTCGATCGCCATCGCCTCCGCCTCGACGAAGAGGTCGCAGCGTTGAGCGCTCAGGACGCGGATCTCGCAGAGATATCTCACCCTCAGCTACGGACCGTACTTCTTGGCGCGGATTACCGCGAGATGATCGCCATGCTCGTCAGTCTCCTGTGCAGAACAGAGCTTGGGCTCGTCCGCGTGAATCGTCGCCTGTAGATGCTGATGCAGCTCGAACTTACGACAAGCGAACCACCATCGACCGCGGTCGTCGCCATCGCGCGGATATCGAACCGCCTCTACCCACTCCCCAAGACGCCCGCAACAGCACTACCTTCGAGTTCTCGGCTTCCAGTACGTTATCCGCCTCCTCACATATATCCACCCTCTGTCCACCACATCTCGTCTCCTCCCGGGGCGGAGGGCCCGTATGTGACGAATGTCTGAAACCTCGGGAGTTGAGCCGCGCTCTCCATCTGTCCTCATGTTTGATCGACTGCTCCCTGCTCAATCCTCGGCCTCGTCATGGATCCGTTTCTTTTCTGTTTCCTTTCATTGCGTCCATCTGCGTACCCTTCCGTTCTTAACATTGTCGTCTTTATCCCTCCATTCTAGGACGCAAATCTACGCCGCCGCATCTACGTGTACCACCTGCAGAGCTACCTCAACGTCCACCCTCCCCAAGAAATAGGGATCGTCCTAGTTACGAACCCTCGCTTCCTGCAGGAAAAGATCAATCTCGCGGTGTAAGCCAGAGCTACTATGCTCCTGCAGAAAGGGTGCCGCAGCGTAGAGTCAGAGACTTTGATTCGGACTATGGTAGCGAAGCCAAACGACGACGTGTGGATCAGTCCCTCGAAGACACAAGATACAGGCCGCCTACAAGTGGTCCACCTTACGAGAGACCGTCTCATCACTCGTCGACCGAACAGCCTCGTGCGTATTTTTTCGTCTACCGCCAATCCCCGTTCAATCAACCTACGGCCATTTCTGTTGTCTGCGTATAGGTGCAAGGCGTACACCTCTCCCTTCGCAGAGTGATCGATTCCGACAGGTCACTCAGTATCCTCCGCAACCAGGTTCTGCTCCATCGATGCGTCCTACGTCATATATGGTACAAAATGAGGCCAATGCGCCCTCTGCACAGATGCCCACCAAAGACAACGAGATTCCTTCGGGTCCGCGTAATCATCTGCAGGCTCCTCCACCTTTGCCAGGCTTGAGCGCACAGGCTCCAACCCGCGTTCTTTCATTTACTGGTAGACCGTATAACCCACCGGCCAATCCCTTCCCGAACTCGTTCGAGCCGTATACGCCCCCGGCTTGGAAGCTTGGAAGGCCTACGCGTTTCGACACTCAGCCTTCCGCAATCAACTCGCTAGCGACCACTAATCAAGTCAAAGAGGCAATGGACGTGGACTATCCTGCAAGATCGAAACTCTCCGAGGCAAACGATGCAACGTCTCGATCAGCCTCGAATATTCGTACCGAGTATTCGTCAGACCCCTCGATGGGCTCCGTTCCGACTGGTCCAAGGGCAATGTCACGAAGCATGTCTGGTATCGGGACCCAGAAGAGATCGCCAGATGCCTTGACGCCGCCTGCACCTGCTACAAACCAAAGCTCGAGTCGTCGTGCCCCTTCGAACCCCTCAAGAACTCCGTCTCCGGTCCCAGGTTTTGAATGGCGGAGAATTCCGGGAAGTAAACATGGCCTTGTAAGTCGCGCCGAACTCCGTCTTGTTACTGAGTCTGATATCTTCATAGTGGCACGTCGCCGGTACCGAAGTCTCAGAGACGAACGATGTCCCTCTTGGTGGCAAAGGACGTCCTCCAAGAGATAACGGTCCTGTTACCTGGAAACATCCTAGCACTATTATATATCAGACCGAGTCTCACAGAGTAAGTACTTCTCCATGCCTCATTGAACGAATCTCAATTCCCTTCAGCCACCTATCAATCACGTGCACGTCTCCCCGACGACCCATCGTAAACCCTTACCGCCTGATAGTGTGCATCGTATGTCATCAATTGAGACGAGGGGTGTTTTGGACAAAGTGTGTATCTTTGGACCCGAATGTCCCATCATCCACTTACACTCATCTTTGGTGTACAGGGTTTTCAGGGGCCGTCCACGCTTCCGGTATCTTCTCAGCCTCCCCCTGCAGATAAACCACCAAAAGTTTCAAGCGAACGTTCTGGTCGACCGGTGCGTAATCATCTGTCTTGACTTCATGTCAGTCTAACGCGTGTTATAGTCACGCTTTGGACCTGAGCCTACGCACTCGATTCCGCCGCCGCCACAGTCGCAGCCGCAAGCAGAAGAACGCGTTTGGCTCACGCGAGAAGAGTCTCAGCGTCTCGAACGGGATGCGGAACGAAACGAGCTGTATGGCCAAGTTAAATCTCCTGTCCTTGCTCGTAAGCAGAACGAGCCGTACACCCGTCTCCGTCCAGGAGACCGTCCTCAGAGACAGTACGAACAACCGCAAGGCCCACCACAGCAGGTGAACCAGAACAGATATCCTGACAATCGTCAGCGAGGCCGTCCACCCAGTCTAGAAAGGCGACTATCTTCGAAAGTCTACCCATCGCCTCACCTTGACCCTCCTCGGTCACGCTCGTATAGAGATGGTCCTGTAGGAGACGAGGATACGAGACAGGACGGGCGTCCCGCGTTGATGCACCGGAAAAGCGCGCATCTCTCACGGACAGGATTAGATGTTCACGGGGACGAGCCTCAACGGGAACGAGACGCATCCCCTGGCTCTACTAAGGTTCACCCTGATCGCGTACGACTCATCAGCGACCCGCCGCCGGATGAACTTGACAGGAGATCAGAGGATCGCCGTTCTTACCCTGAGCCATCTATGCATCCGCATCCTTCTCGACCTGTCGATCATTCTCCCACCTCAAAGCATCCTGTACGACTAAGACGACCAGGCAAGTCGCCCGAGCGCGAAGACAGCTGGAGACTGCTAGAGCGCCCTATAAGCATCCACGATTTTGAGCCAATTCCCCCGCAACATCAACCTGTGCAACGTGGTGGATCGCTGTTGGATCGCCTTACCCTCGATAGCCCCCCTGCCACGCTACCCGGACCTTCTCCTTCGCTGCGTGACAGAGTCGAGCTTCCCATGAAACGAATTCACGAGGATCCTCATGGCCTTCCTGCTCGCCCGCCGGCCGAGGTCACCAACGACGTCGAATCGGGCTTCGACGGCAGGGGGAGGGGTAACGGACGAAAACGAGGTAGCGGGAAGCTCAAAAGAGGGAGGAAATAGGAGTGTATTCTCGAAAGCAGAAGCGTCCCCTCGGTGATTATCTTGTTCATAGTGTCCCCACTGCATCCAAGTCCGTTTCAATACAAAGCGCAAATTGCACGGTCGTACCCAGGTCGATTCGAACACTATGATGTCAGTTTCCGTATGAAGTGTCTTGTAGGCGCATCCGAATTACATGCAACGTACTCCCTTGTCAACATTGCGGTGACCGTTCGCTCCGATAGGGCTCTGCAAAGTTTTGAAGCGTCTCTGTGGTCTCTGCGCTGTGGCTGTCTGGTTTAGTTGCCCAACTGTCTTCACAGCACGTACGCCAGCTACTTCTGCGTAGAATATTCGTAAACTTCCAATGATGTGCCGAGATACCAATCTCAAGGCCGAAGGATGCCAAACTGCGCTCCAATATCAAGAAGAGACCCAGACCAAGAGCTACTCGTATCCGTGTCGGCCTCATACAGCAAATGCCCGCTTGAATGACTTGGCAAGCTGTATTCTCGATTATACCATTTCATCTACGGGTGGAACCCCTGTTATATAGAGGCAACGAGCACCTGCCACTCCTTTAGACGTAAACCCAAGTGCCGTTCGAACACAAATAGGAAGCGCAATCGACTTCGCACTTGTACGAGATGGGCCGGGGCTGGGTCACTAGTCGTTATACCCTGGACGACAGCGGCAAGTCAAATGAGAAGTATAGCAGTTCTATTCAGTAACACAAGTGTAATGTCATCGCGGACACTGCGCAGCCAATTACTGGGTACGATTTACACTTAGTGCTTTGTCACCATAGTGAGACTCTCGGACGAACTCCAAGTGCTACAATACCTAACGAATCCATTCTCTCCGCAACTCAGTCTGCTATGCAGCAACGAGATACTCCTGATCAGTGGTCAGTAGTGCGCCACTTGCAAGGATATTAAAAGTGCGAGCGCTATTGGAGCGCTAAGTACGCGACATGTGCGTCTATTCCCACGTGGGAGTAGGCGCGAGCGCGAGCGAGATGGGTCGCCGACACCCAGCCCGTCATCAAGAGCATCCTACCCGTTCCCGCCGCTCCCACACGAAACAGAAATGGTGAGTAGACGTCCCTGCTGGTTGCAAATGGCAAAGAAGTGTTTTCAGGGGAAAATGTGATAGTTGGAGGGATGGATGGATAATCGGACAGTCGGATGCACTAGAAACTGGTCGCTTCACTTTTGCTAACACTGCCGCTATTCATACAGGCCAACGTCGAGCTCGCAGCCACCTACGCGGCCCTCATCCTGGCAGATGACAACGTCGAAATCACTGTATGCTTGAACCGATTCTTTCAGGGGCTCTGAAATTCATCACTGTGCACCGTCACTCTAGGCCGACAAGATCACTGCGCTGACATCCGCCGCTGGTGCGGAAGTCGAGCCCATCTGGGCGACTCTCCTCGCCAAGGCCCTCGAGGGCAAGGACTTGAAGGAGCTCCTCTCAAACATCGGTGCTGGTGGTGCTGCCCCCGCGGCTGGTGCACCCGCAGCAGCAGCGGCTGGCGGTGCTGCTGACGCGCCAAAAGAGGAGGAGAAGAAGGAAGAGGAGAATGAGGAGTCAGACGACGACATGGTGTGTGCTCAACTACTTCCCGGTCTTCTTGTTCTTACAATCCGTACTTCAGGGCCTCGGTCTTTTCGACTAATTTCCTTTGTACTGTTATCCATCTGCTATCGCCGTCTTTTCTTCGTCGCTTCACACGCATGCCTGCATCGGAAGTCTGTCATACGTTACACTTCGCTTTACGCGCTGTATAATGACTTCGCCAAAAAGATCGAGAAATCATCGCTCGCGTGCTGGTCATTGACTGAAGCTTATTACATGGTGGCTAGGCTCTACCGATGTGGACAGCATATCTACAGCCTCCCAGACTTCCGTCAAGCGCGATCTGTGTTTCACGCTTGTCACCGTCTCGATGTAGGGGTAGAAGTTGTGGACAAAAGTTCATTTTGCGCTATTACGATCGATCCCAGTGAGATGATCGTATTTGAACCGGGGTCGAAGATCGTGTACATTTCTACGAATCCATTTCTACGATGCGAACAGGCCTTCTACATCTACAAAAGCTGTAAAGATGTGACTTAAACTGTCAAGCGAGTCTTGAGGAAGTATCAAGGAAGTCAGCACAACCTAGTCCGGACGTTGTTCGGAGAATTCTCTGGATTATGTAAGCACAGGACGCGGACACCTGGATGGTGCGGGCTCCGACGCCTTTCAGAGGTACCACTCCCTTGACTATCCTACCATGAAGGTTGTACGGTATGCAGCTACCTGCGTGCTGTATAACCTCCTTGTTAGATTCAGCGCGCCTCATCTCAAACATGCAGCTATCTGTTGATGTCTGGGTCTCGCACTCGGCTGTATGCAGCTCATGGGACGTGCTTGAAAAATCGGTCAATTGCTTGTATAAACTTGCTGAAATAGCACTCCCATGCATTCGGTATCAAGAAACCCCGTGTAAGCTCGCGGAATCCGAGTTTGGTGACCAGTAACGGCATATAACCTGAGCCGATCCAAACTGGTTTTATTTTCTCTCCATAACGGCTGGTCAGTACCAACGACTTCCGGGATCCGTTCTAGGGTAACTTATGCGCCTTTCAGTTGGCATGAAGTAATAATGCCCAAATGTCTGAGCCACTCCTGGCCCATGTCCGTGGCGTTAGACTCGTCCGAGCCGATCGCTTCCCTTCGGGGCATTACAAGGTCTGTACCCCTTTCGCCTCAGGCTACAAACGATGTTTAATATACGATTCCGCTTTTCCAGATAATTGGCTCTGTAGAGAGCTACAATGGTCCCTTTCACTTCGTTTACATTAGTAACGATACGCTGCTATAGGGTTGGACGCCGTCGCGAACTCATGGGTTGGTTCGCGATGCTATAGCTCTCATTGCTATTATGCCAATGTTTACCGTCAAATATTCTTTTGTTCAATTGCAGCCTCTTCGCTTCCCAGTCGTCCTGTCGGGTGTGCGCGTTTCCAGAGGCCAATTTCATCCGCTGAACCCGCCGGTGACCGCCCCTCAAACCTCCTTAATTAAGACCTCAAAACAAAGCTTCCACTCTCATTCTTCTGCTGGAAGTCGATCACGCTTCAGTCATCCGAAACAGGTGAACACCTCACGCCCGAGCACGCTGGGGTCTGCATTACTGTCCCGTCTTCCACACGTCGGCCCTCCGCAAGATCGAGGCATTTTTACTAGCTACAACACCCATTGTGGTCTTGGAAGATAACAGACATTCCGGTGTCTGTACATTCTCTCACCAGCGTCCATCTCAATAGACCATCAGACTGTCCAGCGTCACATTGAAGCTTCACCCGCCCAAGATATTTCTCACCATGGCTTCCTACATACTTGCCTATCGCGGTTCATCAGTGCAATCATATCGACCATCAATCCTGCGGCACACCTATTGGCATGCTCTAGGCTTAGCTTCGCATAGGCTTAGCTTCACATCCATTGGAGCGTCAGCTACACTATCTTGTCCTCATAAGGACCTTTGTTTCCGGCCGCAATACATCGTTGTCTTCCTGGTTTCCGCCTACATCCGCCAGGGAGGAAGTGCCTTGACAAACAAACCGGCCATATGCTACGCCGCTTCCAGCTCGCGACCGCCACTAATCGCTGTTTCCTAGAAATACGACGTGGTCGTTCTGATTTGCGGACGCGTCCAAACCTTGACAATGTCACTTCGCATCCAATGACGACGTGGTGAGGCAATCATCTTCGGAACTCGGTGAGCCGCCTTACTGCCGCCCTTTCTTCCCAGTCGATTGGGCTAGACATGCCTCTTCAAGGTCCGCAATCCGTTCAGTCCTTAGGCCCCTATCCTGCGAACAGACCTGTACTTACGTACATTGTTTACATGCAGATTGCGGGGTAACACGCTTCTAAGGGCCCACCGTGGGTTGAGTGTGGGGTAGTGTAAACAAGGCGAGTACTCTTCGTCCCCGGCAACTCTTGAGTAGCCTTCATCGTTGTACGCTCGCGTACCTCTCGCTTGCAACAACTGGTACTCAATGTTGATGATGACTACTCTGTATGACCTCTCTTTGCTACCTACAGGAAGTACGGGCTGGCGATGGCATTCCCTTCAACTCCCGATCCTTGTGCTTTCCGAGTGCGCGTTTGTCGGCGCACTTAATCAGCTCCTTGTTTGTACCCACTGCCATTCGTACGTCTGTTGCCATACGGGGAGCCGCACAAGATCTCAAACTCCTGATGATATACGCGGATGGTCATGATTACGTCCCGGGTCTCAAGTTGTAGTCCCCACAGCAAGATAGTGCATGGCCAAGCGGGAGTAGACTTTCATTTTGACAAGAAGTGGCGAGGGTAAATCAATCACTGTATGACTGACGTACACCCGAACATTGACCATTCATTTTCTCAGCCTCGGTCGAGGGCATTGGCATTGTCGCACTGAATAGATTCCCATTGGTGGACGCGCCACGGACACGACGGCCAGTCCATCTTGATCTCCGAGGTCTTGCCAATTGCTGAAGAAGAGTCTCGCGCGGAACTTGGTTCAGAGATTACAGGCCAGTAATCTGCAAGGGGCACCGCCAGCTCTCGAACGTAGTGAGGTGATGCCATGGACCTCTGCACGCGTCCCGCGATGCTTCTACTTCGGGGGAGCGCCCTCCACACAGGCCTTCTTTGCCTGCTTGAGAACCGCTCTGGCGGCAGGTCGCTTTCGTTATGTCTGTGGCAGGGTAGGCTGCTTGCCACAGCGCAGCATGCACCGCGCAGCCATTTGCAACATCCAGCTATAGGCCTCCCATCCTCCGATTCACCGGATGAAAACTCGACAGTCTGCGATCATTAATGCTCTCTTCCTCCTTCATGGCACTGCGATCAGGGTCGTGCGTCCGCACAAGGCGATGGCTGTCATTCCAAGTTGGGCCTCTCCCCACTCCCCTTTGGATCAGAATCCTCTATATCTATGATGGCGGTCTCCTCGGTATAGATGCTTCGAGGGCGGAGCTGTACAGAGCTATCCATATCAGGTACATAGATGCACGCTGTCAGGGTTGGTATGCTCCAGCCGATGTGTCAATCCGAGTCAACAACCAGTCGAGGCGACTGGACGTGGTTCATCTCGTCTTCCCTTCAAGAGATGGGCGAGGCATCTCGGACACTATAATCGCGCTGGCCGTGCACCTTGAGCCGTAAAAGTATATCGGCTGCGCCGAGGGAAAGATGGCATTGGGCTGCGTTTACGATCGGATATAAACATGGGTCCGCGCCATGAGCTGCGAAGCAAACTCAATATCCAAAGGCGTACTAGCGTCACATAACGGTCTGTTGCAGCATCTGCCTTGTCGTAGAGATTAGATAGACAGCAGCAGCTTCGTTACATCGACAGCGACTGATATCGCACGGTGGCAGTGGTCTATGATCTCGCAATAATCACGACGACAGGGTCGTCACAGGAAACTCAGATCGATGCCTGCGCTGAGAGGAAAAGACAGCGAGCAGGCGTCCGTATACAGTTCATCGCCTCGTGTGTCCTACGAGGACGAAGCGCTTAGACCCCACAATGACCGGGTTTTGACGTATACGTCGACGGTCGACGCTCATACATTCCAGGCAAGCCTCACCGGCCCAATTCAATTGATCTAAATCACTGTTCCGGTGCCGCAGCCAACAGACCACCGGTCCTCGAACGAGACACGAGAGAGAATGTAGCTGTCAAGTCTGAATTCATGGTCAACTATTGTACACGAGTTTACTCTTTTGATATGCGCCTGCGCTAGCTCGCCCCATTCGCAGCCCATGGTGAGATCGAGGAAGTGAAAGAAGGGAATGTGAGGAGGTCGTGGTATGGGAATTAGATGACGCCACAACGGCGCCGGCATCGGGGCATGGGTCATATGGGCATGTGTGCATGTTCGTCGTGGCATATCGTAAGGTTGAGGAAGCGAGAGGGCGGACTGGGGAAGCGAGGAGCAGGCAGACTACGCAGAAATATCGAAAAGGTGCATCAAACGTTAGCGGCGAGGAGTCAATATGAACGCAGGAACCAAGAAAGGATTAGCTGGAGGTCGATGCCGAAACGTGAGTGCTGGAGATATACAGATGAGAGGAAGACGATGGTGGTAATACACTGGTGAGAGAGAACGCGAGATAGAGATATGATAGAAAAGCGAGCCCGCCGAGAGGGAGATAGACCAGACTGTGAGGGCTGACTGGACGCGAAGCGTTCGTGGATCGTGACCGTGCATCGGATGCAGATAGAATAGATATGAGGTGAATCATCGTGGCGGGGGGTATCTGGATCCTGTCCCGTCGTCGGGTCGCTTTTTCGTGAGCGCGCCTCAACGAGGCCGCCCGCGGCATGGGCCTCATGAGGTTTCCATGCCGTCCTCAACCTTCATGGCGGCGTTGAGGCCCATGGGGCGGCCGTCGCGGCCTTTGCGTCCGCGCTCTTCTTCTTCGCCGTCATCTAGGTCCTGATCGTCGGACGGGCTTCCAGCGCTGAGCGGGCTAGCCCCCGTCCCAGCCGTGCTGGGCCGGTCCATGTCTTGATCTTCATCACGGTCGTGCTCGGTATCTTGGTCCATCTCCGCGACGCTCTCGAGCTCGAAGCCGTTGAACTTCTTCTTGCCACTGGCGGTGTGCATATTGAGGTTCAGGTTGAAGTCAGAGACCTCTTCGTGAAGCATCAGCGGATCCTCGTCAAGGTTGACCCCGCTCATGCCGTTCACTGAAGAAGAGCCAGATGGACCTCTGTATGATTGCAGCTGTTGCTCCAGATCGCGGTTGCGAGTAGCTTGCGCAGATACAAGCTGCTGGAGATACCTAAGAAACGAGTTAGTTCAGTTATCGTTGAAGGAAGAAGCAGTGAAGGCGTGGGAACGACGGCGCGCCCACGTGGTGGCGCGTGTCGCTGCCCAAATTGGGAACGCGCGATTTGCTCGTGTACGCGAGCAGTTTCCTGCTTCACCACCGTCCACAACGTCGGGTCCCAGACATGCCTCTGTAAACCGCATATATGCGGCTGAGACACATCCCAGGACCCAAAACATGTGAAAGGCGCTAAGTGTCGCACGCCGAGAGGATCTGCGCTTTGCCCAATCCTCACGACAATAACGCGTTTTCATGGTACGCGTTCAGAAAGACCAGCACGGACGATGTACTCACCTGATGTACTCGACGCTCTTGCGAAGAATCATGCCCTTGTTGGCTTTGATCACTCCTCCGGGGCCCGTCTCCCCGGGCTCCTTATCGTCAATATCTTCCTTAACTTCCTGCTTGGCGGCAGTCGGCGAAACGGGCGAGGAAGATCCAAACAAGAGATCGTCGCTGGTAGCTGTGGACAGCGAAGACGAAGGCGGCACCGTCATAGTCGCTGCGGAAGTTAACCCGGTTAGTTCAGACCGTATATGCGCATATATGCAGCCGGAAGATCCGCGAAGACTGACCATTGGGATCCAGGAGGCACTCTGGGATGAGTGTCGCAAGCTCCGAGATCTTTTCGTTGATGTTGTCTCGCCTGCGCCGCTCGACAGCGTTGTGCGACTCTCGCCGCCGGCGGCGTTTCTCGTTCGCGATCATAGCCCTAGCTCTAGGGTTAATGTTTGATTCCCGACGATAACGGAGGAGCATAAGTAGAGGGGGACTTACTGCTTGGCGGCCAGATCGTTCGGAGAAGGTGGGCTTTCGCCCTTTGCAACACCGCCCATCGACCCGATTTGTCCTCCCATACCCATACCGATATCCTTGGGACTCCCTTGCAGAATGCCCGAGCTGCCGAATGAGGCGAAGCCGCCGTGGACGCTCTCCGGCGTGGGCAAGCTGTACTCCCCCATCCCGTTATTGCCCAGGCTTCCCGGAGTTCCCATCCCAAACCATCCCGAAGTATGCAAGCTGAGCGGCGACCGTGCACCGCCGGGCGCTCCAGAGTTGGCGCCTGGGATGACGAGAGGCTGGGTGATGTGCCCCCGGTGTAACGGCGGTGGCGAAACGGACGATATACTCCCGCGCTTGGTCCTCGTCCTCCGGGCTGGTCCCCCATTCGTGCTTGGAGGGTTCGCAGGGTTTGCCTGAGCGGAAACCGAGCTGCGGGACCGCGATCGACTGCGGGAGAAGTTATCCCTACCGCTGGTCGTAGAAATCGGAGTTGGTGGAGGGAGGACGGGGCTTGGGGTCTGCCTGTTGGCGCCGTTTGAGAGGTGGAAGTCGCTTGAAGAGTTATTTGCGGCCGTCGAACCGGAAATGTTCGAAAACGCGGCAAGGGAGGACATGTGGGACGTGAACGAGTTGACGCTGGAGGGCTCGCCACCGACGTTGTTGCCGGAGGAGGCACTGGTGTTAAGTGCGAAAGGGTGAGAGGAGCCATTTGCGTTGTGCGGGTTGTGAGGCGAAGGCTCGTAGCGCATGCTGCTGCCGATGGCGGGTAGGGTGCTGTTGAAGTGGGTCGTGAACTCGTGGAGTGGATGCGGGGGAGTGTGCAGAGACGACGAGGGGGAATGCATCGAATGCTGTGTCAAGGAGCTTGCGGGAGGCAGGGAAAAGGACTGCCCTGGATAAGGTGAGTGCGGGCTCTGGGGACCATGGTGGCTGGTGGGGGCAGAGATGTCGAAGATGTTGTGCGTTTGCGAGCGATACTCGTCGTAGTTGCTCGAAGAGCTTTGGGTAGACCGCTCGTTCGACGAGGGGTGGGGGCTGGTGATCAGCGACGCGAGCTCCTCGGTGAAGTCCATGGATCCGTGTACGTTGTCGGCGGAGGGGAACCGTCTGAACGTCTCGGGGACTGACAGATAGGAGGGCGGGGAAATGAAGAGGTTCTGGGTGTCGAAGGCGTTGGCCGAGGACGAGTTATTGTTAGTGTTGCTGGCGGAGGACGGGGTGCCCTCGCTGGAGGGTGGCGTGGAGGGGGCGGGGGAGGGAAGATGGAAGCCCTCTTGCCTCGAGAGAACTTGAGGCTTGAAGGAGGCTGTCTGGTAAAGCGCAGTTGCCATCCCTACAGGTGAGTGCTAGCTGCGAATAATGGTGAGCTAGAGCTGAAGAGAGGACGAGGCGAGAGGAGGGCAGGAGAGGAATGCGGGGTAAGAGGATGAGATCAATTGGACGATCTATCATCACTCTTCTTTTAACAGAAACAGCAAGCACGGCTCACCTCGCTGCAATCAGTGGCTTCTGCGTGAGATATGATGGTTTCTGTATGGAGAACGGCGCGGGATGCGGAGGGACAGGGATGCGGGGAATGATCTGCGCGGACGAAGAGAGGGTGTTGGGGACGAGAAGCGGTGGACGACGAGGACACGGCGGGCTGGAGACTGTTGAAGAGGGCGAGAGGAAGAGCAGCGAGACCGAGAGCAGTGGCAGCCTTGGGCAGGAACGAGGGCCCCCCTCCGTCGCGCGTCCCATCAGAACGCTGCACCCCCCAAAAAGGAAATGGCCCGGTTGGCCGGCAATACGTTCTGAAGGCCCTGCGCGACCCCTGCCAATTGACCCCAAACCAAACCCCGCGTTTCCGTTCTTTCGGGCCCTCCGATCGCACAAACCGAATCTCCTCCCAGCCAAATACCCCACACCATCCCCACAACACCCCACAACACCTTGCCAAGCTCAGACGCTGCTCGCCGACGAAACGCTCAGTTTTCGCCAGCCTGCGACGCTCTGCGGCTCTTCCTGCCCCCGGCCAGTCGGCACCACTCTTTCAAACCAAGATCACAGAATTACACCTCGTCGCGCACCGTTCCCCGCACCCCCTAACCCTCCGCAGCTCCCGCTGCCGTCGCCTCGCCCCGCATCCTCGCCCGCACCCCGCCTCCAAGCATCAGCTCCATCATCCGACCGCCATCAGTTTGACAGCCGCATCCGATCGTTGTCTCTTAATATTGTCGTCGGCGACCACCAACGCGTCGCCAGCAATTACCGCAACGCCAGTCCAGCAACCATCCAATCGTTCCCCCGAAAATAAATTGTTTTACCTGTGCCTCAGACTTGCAGCGCTTGCCACATCATATCGGACGGGCGGGCGAGAATTTCAGTCCTTTTCCTTTACATTCCCACATCCATCCAAGTGCCGTCCGTCGCCAGGCTGTGCTGCAACCCCATCAGTTTGAAACGCCCGCCGTCCAATCGCTTGTACTCGCGCTGCCTGGCCAATGGCGTATTCATTTTGGATTCTCACTACCCTCTCAAAGCGGCCAGAATCTGCGCGACACAAAGACCGCACCCGGCCCCCTTCCGCTGAATCGCCAAGGGCCGTACAGTACAACATGACGTATCGGTGGTCCGCTTCGGGTCCTGTTTCATCCCGCAATCCCGTCTCGCCGGCATGCGCTACCTACCTGCTATGACTCAGTCATTCGGTTTATCATCCCAGGAAAGCACAGGTAATCCCAATATCATCAGCAGCGCGAGTCGGACCTTCCAGCCATCTGGCGCCCCTAGATAATAGGATCTAGCTGCACTCGTTCTGGCGACAATTTCCTTGCTTTGTGTATTGCAATGTAGGGAACTGCCTTCCCACTCTACACCGTGTGCGCCTGTGCTTGGGCGCGGACGCTTGTGCGGCCTGAGGCAGAAGCATCGTGGCACGACCAAGCGCTGCGCCCGGCAGGGGTGCTATCACCGTGTCTTTCTCATATTCGGCCATAACGCCTCAGCGTTCCGTTGTCGTCAAATTCCTGCTGAGGTGCTCGTAGCAGCGAGCAGGAACTGCACATTCGTACTTGGACAACGTCAGGGCGCATTTACAAACACGACGCAAGTGCGTCTGAGATCATCGCAACTGGCTCCACTTGCCATGCTGCGCTCTCAAATACGGTTTGTTTTGACAATTACTTTCCGAAATCGCAGCACAACTATTCTGGTCCTCGGACTCATTACATCAACCGGCGGTATTGGTGCATCTGCTCGTGCATTCCATCAGCGATTACGGTCTGCATCACAGCCACCAACAGCTTTTCTACGCCACATAGGTGGTCTGTTATCTCTGATTCAATTTTGTATTCGACCTTCTCAGTTTGCGGGATTTCAAAAGAGCACGAAGTCTTCTTGCCGCACGCCACGCCCATCGTCGGTTCTCACCCTCCTTCTCTCAGAATTGCACATCTTTTGCATCGCCAAATGGTATCACCGCTATGTTGCGTCTGGCATCCCAGGAATGGTGGGCCAGGTTCCTGAAGGCTCCGCGTCCATACGTTTGCCTATTGACTTCTTGTCGGCCGTTCCTGTGTTTTGGTCGTCGAGCACGCTTGGTTCGAGCATTCATCCTCATCTCGACCGGTCTCCTTACAAAGAAACCTTCGATAGTAGCCCTAGCCTGGGAGGGCACACAACACAACGATATCCCCGCCCGTCTTCTGTTCGATTTGCCCCCATCTTCCATGCTCTCCCATGCGCGCTGTCTATAGGGCTCCCAATTGACTCAAAACTCGTCGTTCTTGAAGATAGCCTTTCCGCGGCACCCTAACTTTCTCACGCCTCATCCAAGGTTCGCCCAGGATTCGCGAAGCCCACGCGCGGATGGCCTACTCCGTCTACTACGGGCCTCTCGGTTCCTGCAGACACACCATCCATGACATTCGGACGAGTATTTACAGGATAATTACTTTGTGGCCCAGTTCGGTTCCCTGCGCCGATCATCTTCGACACTTTTTCTTTCACGCTAGCGGGCCGCGGCGGCTCAGCCAAATCCAGCACTCGGTCTACGCCGTCATCGTCTTCCCTTTCAGGCCCAGGACCCAGAAGCGCATCAACGCCTCTTCGACGCGGCGCATCAGCGCGAGGACCTGCAACATCCCATCAATTACTCGGCCTCGTGCGGCGGCCTGGTCCCCCCAGCCGCACATGAAGCGAGACGAAGCGGCCGTGCTTCGCTCGGGCAAATCTCACGCTGGACCCCTCTACGTACCTGTGCGACGACAGATGCGGCGAGGCCTTCGAGGCCTCAGGAGGCGATCGACGAAAAACCGGAGCCTCGAGCATACACAAAGCGTCCGCGGCACTGGCTGGCGGTGCAATTCGGGACCGTCAATGCTGCTGATGCCCGAATTTCAGCTGCAGCGTCGGGCGTGGGCCGTGGCTCGCAGCCGCGACACAATACGGTTAGCGTCCCTCGCCGATAGCCTTCGAGTTTTGTCTTGTCGAGATCAACTACCCCGCCGGAGGCAATTTATTCCTGCTGAGGGGTTCCATTGTGCTATGGGCAGCGTTGCGGGGTAATGATTCGCGTGTGGCGTTTGACATCTACCTGATCTACTTTCTCGATCTTGCAGTGGAATTTAGGCGGGCGCGTCGGGTCCCTCAAGCGAGAGGCTTCGCGGTGCTCTGGCCTAGCCTGCAAAGCGTTGCGATGCTCTCGCTCGGGATCTGCAGGTTCGCGAAGATGACGAGTTTTTGCGGCTGTTCTAATAAATCCTGAAGCCGCATCGCGGTCGCTGTTGTGTCTAGGCAACATGCGTCGAGCTCGTCGACGGTTTAAAGTGGATCGTTGATACCAAAATCAGCCGTTGATAAACGGCATCATTGAGGGATGTTGACGCAGATGCTATGGATCGCGATCGAGCTGCAACGGTCAATCGGCCTACCGCCACCGCGTATGGTGGAACAGAAGATACGCTCTGTGGGACGCTCTACACCGTGAGGTTCATGTGCTTACTTTCTTTGTCGAATACGCGGCAGTCTGATCTAATTTTTGCCCTTCGGTGACAGTTCACAATAACGCCTAGGTTTGGCAACGAAAAAGACGAAGATGTTCGAGGGTATCTGACTCGACAGTTCCTAGACCGTGCTATCCGCTAGTTGTTTACTGTAAGCATCCCTCTCGTGTAAACGTAAGACAACTACTGAATGCCATGAATCCACAAGCTCCCCGACTCCTCACCAACACCATATGAAGCCCAGATGCGCATCGATCTAGTGGTAACTTTCATCAATACGGTGTGGGAAGCCCACCAGCTTGCCCAGAGGGAGAATGGGTACGTGATGATGTTCCGTACGCGTTCCGTCCGCCCACTGAAGTGCCATACATGGCCCGCTGCTGTATGGAATTCAGGGACATCCTTGCACCCTCGGTGCTATGCATCAAGAGGACCTGCCTGCGAGCCACGGGCGGTGAGGCGCCGCCGAGTATCAGACACAGACAAGTTCCGTATCCTCCTGTATCTGGGAGAAAGCCTGGAAGGCTCCCCACAGCGCTTGATACCAAGCGCTTTCACAAGGCATCGTTCAGGGTCTCTCCGCTTGAACGGAAATTGATATGCTTGTAAGTCGTCCACTCGTCCCGCCCGTGCCGCTTTGAAACACAGTTAAGATTTGGCCTTGGAGCTCAGTGCAAGCACCCACCACGTTGAACTGCTGCTGCGAACGAGAATCAGACACAGCATTCAAAGTTCCAACGTGTGTCACATACAGAGTGCGCATTGCGCAACATAACAGCGTTAGGGTGTGAACACACCCACAGATTCAATCGAAGGCGCGTAATGCACAAACTCAAAGCGCGCGGTTGAGTCGGCTTAATATTCGGCACTTTATTTCACGCGGACTTTAGCTCCGGTACCGAACTGACGCTTGTGGCCACGGCGGGCCGCTTTCCCTGGGCGCAAACCCTCAGAACAGCTCGAGGAATCGCAGGCCGCGGCGAGCACCCTCATGGGACAAGGAGCTTGGCTTGGGGAAATACTGATACCAAATGTGGTATTGCAGATTACAATGATGACTGTAGTGAGTCTTCGAGTTCGGACGTTCGAGGCTACGCAACTTCGAACACGTATTCAGCAGTAATTAATGCTGGTGACGTCAAAGGTATAAATCGTATCGACGAGTAATTTGCTCAATAACCCGACAGGGCCGCGTACGTATATTAAAAGTCGATCATGATAAATAGCGGATGTCCGATACCCTGCAGCTCTTTTGGCTCCCGGAAAAGTCGCCAAGGATCGGTAGATACGAAGAAGTATCTGCTGTGTCCACCAAGCGTAGTGACACTGAAGCAATCTATGAGCGACGAATGTGAGCGTCAATAGCGTACAGTATCGCCGTAGAGCTGTCAGAGCTTGGATGGCAGTTTCCCTGCATTTGTGTGAATCTCAGTGAATTTGGGGGCTCCGGTCAGAAACTTAGTATACGTACCTGGCCGACGGAACTCTTGCACGCTCACGGTGTCTCCAACGGCACTGACGAATTTCCCAGAGTGCTTCCACGTTGGAGCGAGTAGTAGGTCGAATGCACGAAGAACTGACGAACATCAAATTGGGACCATCATTGCCTTCACGGACCGTTGTACGTACTGGTTTCTTTCTTCGTGTACCAGCCGAGGGATATGAGGGATTCGAAGTTTTCCTTGGATGTGATGCCAGATTCAGTGACTCCCTAGGTACCCACGTGGCTGTCAGTGCATTGTAGTCAATAGAAGCAGACTCTATCTCACAGGTCCTACCGTGCTGTCACGGAAGAGTGAGAATTATTCGTAAGTCTCATAGATCCCACGCCACCAGAAGCTTACTTGATCATAACACCTTCGCGGATAGCCCGACGTCCCAGTGAGCGTACGAGGGCTAGAACGGCATGTTTCGAAGCTGAGCTAGATAAGCAGATACGAAAATCAGCTCACTTAAATCATACTTGGCGCTACAACGGATCACATACTATAGTGGAGCATCGTTCAGAGGATATAAAGCAGCTTGTGACGCGGTGACAACGATTCTCCCTTGATGTTTGTGTTTGATGAAGTACGACATGGCAGCTGTTGTAAGGATGTTGGATGCGAGAAAAGCCGGGGCGAGACTCAATCATACCGTATACCGTGTACGTTGCCCCGATCGTATTGACCTTGATATCTGCAAGCTGTGTGTACGTTTACTAATCTCTCTACAGAGATCAGGAATGGTAAGACTTACATCTGGTTCCTTCGAGAACGTCGGGTCGGATTTACCGACTACGCCGGCGTTGCTAAAAGCTCGTTGAGAAACCGAATATCAAGACAGTAACGAAGCCTTACGCGAATACGAAATCAAGTTTTGCACCATCGTGATGCTCGTTCAAGATCTCGTCCGCCTCGTGAAATACATCACATACAGACTCCCATTTCGTGACGTCGCCTCGTATGAAATGAGCTACAGGCGGGCTGCGAGCGTGAGAAGCACTGATAGTCCTCGCGGCCGTATTGCCAGCATCCTCGTTGAGATCCACACATATAATAGTTGCTCTGTGAATTATATCGGTCAGAACCACAGTGGGCGCACACGGGCGCGAAAAAAAGTCTGACCCATGCGCACACAAATGTTCAGCTAAACATTTACCTATACCAGAAGCGCCACCTAAAGTATTTGACGGTCAGTCCAGTATTTGTCGTCGTACCCCCACATTGAGCGATGAGATACTCACCAGTTACCAGTGCTACACGGTTACGATACATCGTTCGTTTCCAACCCTCAACTAGCAGTGGTGTATATAAGAACGGTGGCAAGCATTCATCGTGAGCCGAACTCTGATACGCGATCGCGATTATCTTCCACGGTTATCCAGGCGCCGGTCCCTGGCACAGCCAACTACAGCCAACAAGCACCGGTATCATCGAAGTACCTACTCCTAACGCTCTTTCAGGCATGGAATGAAAAATTGCATCGTGGTTGTAGATATTCACGCCCGATCGACGTCATTATCAGTCCAAACTGCGAGCCGGAAATCTTTCAACAGTCGTGGCGAAGGGGCAGCATACGCTGGCGTTCGATATCGGCCTCGAAACTGGAGGAATGCAAACTGATCGGACACTGTCGAGTCGCATCAGTCCATCGAGTCACATCGAGTGTTAGGAGGTAACCTACGGAAAACATCAAGAATTAAAGCTCCTTAGGTTATGCAGTGCCGCGTGGCGTGTAAAGACATAATCGCTGACATTCATGTCCACCGATATTATGCGATTCTCAACGAGGTTGTACTTCATGTAGAGCCGACCACGTTGCTATCCTGTTGATATAGCGTTTTATTTTGAACGGTAAATCGTCAGTAGCATCGGGTAAGGCGGAGTGAGGAGAGGGTTTCCCGGTCAACGTGTATCATTCCGTTTCGGAGGGGCCTTCACTGTAGTGAAAGTGTGATTAGTTTCAAATTTCAGGATGTGATACCGTCCTCAAAACTCCAATTTCGTCGCGAGACTTATTGGTGCAATTTTGATCTAATTTTGATCGCTACAGCGGAAATTAGACGCACCTCTGAGTTTGCTACACCCTGTAGCCATCAGGAACCGAGTGGAAGGGAAGGATGCATACCTCGACGTCGGACAACTCGCCCCTGTTACCGAACAGTTACCGAGGTAGCGCAGCTAAGTGGTGAGTTTCTTCCCCTCTGAGTAGCCTCCAAGAAGCGAGTTGACAGTCCGGAAGGTAAATTTCGGCGAAGCGCTGTTCTGCGCACGAACCACGGATTAAATGGGATGATGCGAGAGATTATGGCCGAGGCAACTCCCTTTAGGCTTGATGTCAGTACCATATCCGCAGTGTCGGGGAAGGCTTCTAACCTTGAAAGTGACTCCATGCTGCACTCGTAAACCATGCGTGGTAGATGTACAGAGTTGTCGCATAGCTACGCCGCGACGCCGACTCCAAAGGTTGATCTCGAGGATAGGGGAGATGATATTAGAAGACTGGGGAAATAAGATGCAGCACGAGCCTCAATGACGCAGATTACTGCACCTTGGCACTTCTGGATACACTCGTAGAGCTAAATATTGGTCACGACCTTGCAAACAGGTTGAGGACGGGAGCACTGAGGAGAAACTTTGGCGATTATCCTGCTTTGGTGAAGATTCCTACACGCTCTTAGTTGTGCTACACAGCTGTGTACGCTTCTGAGGTACCACCGGCTAGCTGGCGAATTCAAGAAGAGTGCGTTGTATTGGCTATGGCCAACGCTGTCTGTCAATATGCGGCAGTGAAGACGGTCCAATCTCTACCAGATATCTCAGATCAGTAAAAGAACCCGTAGTACCGAAATAACAAGCGCCCGAATACCGATTCGATAAAACGGATCCACTTGCGAATGATCCGAGCGAGTTCGACGACATCTTGAACAAGAGCATCCGACGCACCGACAAGCAGGTTGACGACCAACGAGGACAAATGCTGACCAGGCCACCGCATGGCTCGCCGAGCAACGCTGTTCTGCACGGATCCTGAGTTGTTGACATGTGGTACTCGGGATTCGCGAACAAACCCCATCGGGTATAGACAAAGTTAACCCAGCCTGTACAACAGGAGCCGTAGACATCTGTCAATATCAAGAAGGACAGAATTACGTGGTTCCTCACCGACAAAGGCTCCGGCTCAGCGACGCTGACCAGCGTAGGCAGTTGGAGGGAAGTGGCCTGACATTGTGCTAGGCATGTTCGGGGCTTAGCGAGGAGACTCTGCGGAACGTCCGGTGCGAAAGCGGCATCAGAAGTTCTTGTAGAGATGGGGTACTGCTTGTGGAGCGGTCGCGCTCCGAGGTCAAATAGCGAGGGCTAGTAAGACCGCCGCTGACTGAGCAGCTTGCGCCTCCACATCATCTGGGTCTGAGAGCGCTCAGCAAGAAAGCGCCATAGGAATCTATTGTGGGACGACGAGATGGCTTGGACATAGCGTGCATCTTTAGGATATCCATTGCTGTCCTGGATGCGAGATCGTATGCGAGTCTTTCAGGTTGCGCTCTGGGCATTAGGGGAAAAGGCTTTCCAGGTTGATGTCATCCACTAGCACTCAGAGTTATCATTAGATCGTATGGATGCGAACAAAGGGGGTTGACGTACCGAGTGATGACCTCTGTTACTACCGTTAACCTCTAGCCAACTCTACAACTTCATGCGAGCCCACTGCGTTTTCCGACGATCAGACTCAAACTCATCGGGAAGTCGAGTAGATATACAAGATGTATACCAAGGACGTTGGATGTCTCATCGGGCACGAGTAAGGGAGGGAAAGGCCCGTGAGTGCCGGTGGTGTATGAGCTGCAGCTTTATAGGCATGAGCAACGACATACGTGGAGTGTGCCCCACTCACCTGATGCGTACAATCTGGGCGCAACAAGTCCAGTGATCAGTACAAAATGAATAAAGAGCGGTCCCATAGCCGTGGATTTACCGGGGTTCACAATCCCAACGTGTCCGTATGTCAGCTGCGCATAATACGTCTTGAGAGGGGGAAATGACGAAAAACGCATCGACAGGTCATACAGAGGGGGCTTGAATGCGACTGCAGATGGATGGCAGGGTCTGAACGTATTGATCGTGCGGCGTCGAACATTTCGGAGATTACTCGCGCCTGTTCGTGTTCTGCGAGTGACTGAAGTCAAAAAGTTCCGAAAATCTGCAGCAGAAACGACGCATGACTGCTCAATAAGTATGCAGTAATGACGCATATTCTAATGTGTGACTGACCTTCATCTGTTCAGTACTGCAGAGCAACATGGACTCGCTGAGAACGTAGCCATAAAAAATCATCGGACCTATGACCACATCTTGTTTCTCAGTAAACTTCGGCGAATTGATGCCTGCTAACGAGATATGTGATTGACCCTTGAGCACAAATTATCTTACTATTGCCGACGATAACATGAGAGGACCGCCGACTGTTTCAGATGTGGATGTGTCGCGTCGGTGCAGAGTTAGGTCATGGATTTCACGATGGTTTAGTTACCGGCAACTAAGCTAGAGAGAGCGATACGCACGAGTTCATTGCACCACTGTCCAAAGACAAATCAACGGAAGGGAAGACCTGCTCACCAGATAGCCTACATGAAGCAGCGCGAGATCTTGCGCCATCGTATGGATCTGCTGATCAATTGTTGAAGAAGGTCGAAAATTCAAATGAATATACCACACAAGTCACAACTTGGTTCGCGTCATATCTAGATAGGATTAGGGGGTGTCATCGGGAGTACGCTTGTCAAATAGCTGTATAGGTGTTCCAGTGGATAACCCCGGTCTGCTGACTGAGGTGTGAGATGCAGAGAGTCGCCGTAAGCCTGGGAAGAGAACGTGCTTACCCGGTCAAGCTATAGAGATCAACAGAGAAGGCCCTGCTTTCTAGCTTTCCGAGAATTCTTGCGTATATTTCGGTGACTTAGCCATAAGCGTGACCTAGTGATGCCGCGCTCAAACGTCATGATAGAGCATATCTCGTCGTTTTTATATCTACCTGTGGATACCAAGTAAGCTTATCATAGTGGAGTCATTACTCGAGGGCCGTACGCACTCTGTTATAGGCACTTCACTTTGTAGTGAACATACTATGACCCATCATACTTACAGCTGCCGGCCTCACTACGCCGACACTAATGCCAGGTCAGACATTGATGTGAGACAACCGATTAAGAGGTAGATCATTTATAGTTCGAGGGGACCTTCAAAGCAGTCAACTTTGCCGTTGCCTACTTCGTATATCCGACATATCGAGCAGATCCCACAAGCTGGCGATACGATATAGGTCGTAGGTATTACTATTTACCTGCAAAAACACTCTGTTCAGTTATATTCCCATAGTTAGCGTTATATGCTTACACAAGTAATGACTTGATGGCTGTGACTGCAAATGATCATGGCGGTCAAGAGTCAACTAGTGTCTTTAGGGTTAGGTGCCGCACACGGAAAGGTTGCCACATCATTTATCTTATCTCGGCGTCTGAGATCTTATCAACAAAGACTGAAGTATTTTTCCGGCGAGCGCCAAGGCAAGGTCGCTGTAAAGCGGGAGAGCACTGCAGTCTCTTTCGCACTCTATGAGCTGCTCCTGGCAAAGCAACTCTCTATCCCCCCGCTATAATGGATCGTACCTTCCCCGTGCAATATGTCAAATGCAAGGCCTCGTGGGGCTCACACATTCAAACGCTATCCGGTGTCGGACAAACAGGAGAACGATTCAACATGATACACGACGCTCTCATTGATGATGGAACATAGTGCTACATCACGTTTGCCCGCTTCTACTCCGAGTGTGATACGGCATCACGGTATAACTTCTCTACAGTGGAGGAAAGCGTGAGATGAGGGCATGATCGTCTCTCATTCTTTGGCCTATTAATACTGTTACTCACGCAAAATCCTATCTCTAGTTACCCTACATCTATGACCTTCACTGGATGCGAAGGTTACGGCTTTTGGCAGCCAACGCGAGAGATTCACTTCAGCTCAGTGTAACCAACTTCAGAACTATCACACAAGATGTGAAGTCAACTAATCGCCAATCCATGTCGAACTGGTAATACAATGACGAGATACACTGTGGGGCGCGATTCATAACCAAAGATCCGGTCAAACCCTCCCCAAAGCCTTCATCGCACCCGATATCAAGCATTGAAGCTCGTGGTATTCTCGCCGCTCACGCTGTCTCACGACCCTTCTGAGTCGAACGGAACATCATTTCTTCAAACGCCGACGAGCTGTTATGGTCATAGTCGAAGTATGAAATTACATGCAATGTTGTGCTCGCATGCTTCGAAGTAGTCGCAACCCTTGTATCATCAAAGCCGGTCTCGAAGAAGCTACGATAACCATGCTTCCAGGTACGCATACCGAATCCTCGATTACTGGCTAGGCCCGCTGAGACACAGTTTCTCTACAGTCAATCATCCTGCCGCTGCTTATAACGCGTCTCTGAATTCGTTTCTTGCCGTACGACACACGCTTTACCTCTCTCCTCAGCTTTTACATCGTTGTTCACAACATGACCACCTCGGCTCAATTCGTCACTGGAGGTGTAGCTGAGTGTACCTTCCACCCGGTTGACGTAGAGGACAACTTCTCTGTCCCGGGGCTGTACGCCTTCCATGCTGCACATAGTCCAAATCACCCCGTATTCGCGTATGCGGACCCCCAAACCAAGGAATTACATGATATAACCTATGCGACGGCATGGAGAGATATACGCAGATTTGCTTCTGTCGTTTCCTCGCAATGGACATCGGCCGGCTATGCGACGAATGTTCAAGGGGCTCAGAAACGTCAGGTCATCGGCATATTGGCTCTCTCTGGTGCGCTCTCTCAGTTGTAGCTCCTGCCCCTTTACTAAACATAGCCGTCAGATACTCTCAGCTACATCTATCTCATGATTGCGATTATGAGTCTTGGCCACGCCGTGTTCCCTATGTCCACCCGGAATACCCCTCTTGTCACTGCACACCTTCTTGAGAAGGTGGGGGTAACACACGTTTTCATCAACGAAGACTCGGCGATGCGGAAGCTAGCCGAAGAGGCCAACAATCTACTTGTTAAGAAAGGGCTTCAAAGTGCCCAGATTGCCCAAATGATCAGCGTCGTGGACTCGAAGATCAATACCTTCACGGAGGCACTTGAGACCGGTATCAACGAGATAGCGGATAATGAAGTAACTGTAATTCTTCACTCATCCGGTAAGGCATCGTTACGGTGTCCTCGTCAACGTTCTAATATTTCCGTGCTACAGGCAGTACTGGATACCCAAAGCCTATCCCTTTCACCAGGCGCGGATTAGCTAACATTGCTAGGACTCCTCGTAAGACTCCAGATTGTATTCTTGACACCACATTTCATACATATGATACTCCAGGGTTTGGTGAAATGGATCTTACAGGGAAGCGCATCGCTGCCCAAACAAATCCTATGTTCCGTAAGCCATTCTTTCTGCCGTCAACATAGAGTCACTCATCCTTTTTACAGACGCTATGGGGCTTTCCACAATACTCGTGAGTAACCTGCACTGACCTGCGCGAATCTATTCTGAACAACGTTTAGTGGCCTGTATGCTATTTCGAAACGCCAAGAAAAATTCTCTAACATTGGTCTCGGGCAGATCACTAGCGGAGCCATCTTCTCCTTGTATAAACCAGTTCTACAACCTGCACCCCCTACACCCACCAGCTTCCTGGAGAATTGGGTCGCAGCCAAATGCAACATCATTTACTGCGTACCGGTATTTCTCGAGGTATGAATCTGTATCAATGAATCCGTTCCCCATGATTAACGTTTCATAGGCTCTGGCCCGCGATCCTAAGAATATAACCCACATGAAAGCCCTAGATTGTGTAGTACGTGCTAAACCCTGCGTAATGTGCGGTTCATGGTGTAAAGACCTTCAGGTTTTCTGCGGGGCTCCCGTGAACAAACACCTTGGAGATGCCCTTGCTCAAGAGGGTGTGGTCATCCATTCGTTCTGGGGAAGGTGAGTGGTGTCTGTGACGACATCACCTTTAAGATTTAATCTTTATCCATCAAGCACCGAGGCTGGCCCGGCAAGCGTATACATACCGAAAGAGGCACCATGCCCTCATGAATGGGAATACTTCAGGATCTCAAAGCACATCACGTTCCATATGCAGTCGCAAGAGAACATGGACGAAATATATGAGCCAATCATGATCGTACGCTCTCAAATGCCCGTCTCCCATCGATGCGACAGTTAACCTGCGATTGCAGCCTACGGAGGCTTGGTTTCCTCAAGTCTGCAACTCTGAGTTCGAGGGGAAGCCGGTGTACGCTATAGGCGATCTCCTCGAGCAACATCCTGAGGATCCTGAACGTTGGAGAATATTTGGACGCAAAGACGACCAATTCGCGTTGACCACCGGGGAAAATGTAGGCATCTGATAAGACGTGTATCGACATCCTGGTCTCATTGTCCTTCTTGTCTAGGTGAACCCATTACCGATTGGTGCGTCCAGTATTGGTCTTATCGTGCCTATGTGACATCGGACTTACATTGACATTAGAGAACACACTGCTGCAAGATAAGAACATAGACACGGCACTGCTGTTCGGAAGAGGTCATTTCGAGGTTGGCGTCCTCATCAGTCCTGCTGGCGTATCAATACCTGAAGATGACAGAGAGAAGCAGGACGAATACATCGAATCCATATGGTCTGTCACAGAGACATTCTCCAATGATCTTTTGATGCTCATCATTCGCAGGCCAATCATCGAGAAGGCAAATGCAGCGGCCCCCAAATTTGCCAACATTGACAAGAAGGTGCGTCAGCCCGTCTACACCGCTCGTAAGTGGATTACAGATCTGACGTGATGATCTGCAGAGAATCGTCCTTACCAAACCTTCCAAGCCGCTTGAATATACTCCCAAAGGTACAGTGCGCCGTACGCTCTGTTTGAACCTGTACGCGGCCGAAATCGAGGAGGTCTATCAGGATGAAAGAGACGCATCTTTGGCAAGCGGTCGACAATTCCACGATCGTATCTAGCAGTTATTCGCATCCCTTCAGGTTTCCATAGGTTTGGAAAATGACGGTGTATGAAAAATACGATGAATCGAGGTCTTGTTACAATATAAGCATACAACACCAGAGGCAACGTCCACTCCGGTCCTGTTCGCCATTTGGATGGTATGTCGGGAACCTGATGATGCTGGGAGTCCATGGAGCAGGATGTCATAGAGACTACAACACCACTCCACCATCGATCTCGCATCTAGCTGTGACACGGTTCGGTCATTGCACATTTTCGTACACGTTCACTTCTCGTTCTCTGATACGGAGCTGATCAGAAGAGCAGGAAGTACCGTGCCAGCGCCGGGCCTCCTCGAGGACTTGCGCCTACCTATTCTCATTCTCACAGATCCGGCATCCACGGCGAGCAGAAGCACCAGCTGCGTAGGTATCGTTCCAAGCCCATAGAGGACGTCCGCGTTCTCAGGCATTTCAATGTCAAGACAAGTCTCTTTCCTTAGACCAGTGGACACAATAAAGGTGACAGAAGGACGCAGTCAAGGAATTGAAGGATCTGGAAAGCTAACAGTTCGATAAGGTTCTCTCCCATTCTAGGTCTTTTAAAACGCGACCATCTGTTATCTTGCTGTTCATCTACATCCCCCAGAGCGGGCTTCACGCTACTACAGTCACCTGTAACCTCTAATGGACACCACTGTGCAGCTATCCAACGATACGCATTATGTTATCCCTGCGTTGACTTCTGAGAAACAGCGGCGAGTGTCATTCCGTTCTTGCCCTTTCGCTGTGTTGATTTTAACATTCCCTACAGCTTGCTACAACAGTATGCGTTCAAGAAACGTTCTTACGGATGGACATATGCCGTTCCCGATTACCTCGACTTGACTGAAGTCCATGACGTTCTTGACATCGCTGCTGGTTCTTGTGCATGGACACTCGATTTCGCCGACATGCCCGCTGTAAAGCCTCGTCTCAGTACACAAAACGGGGACACTGTAGACGCAAACAAGGATACATCCATTCGTATTTTCATATGCGATATTGACACCAAATTCTTCCCCGCCAAAGAAGTTCTCAATCAAATTGGGGTCGAAGCGTTTGAGCAGGATGTCACCAAGCCGTTCCAGGAAGACCTATACGGCAAGTTCGATTTGGTCCATATTAGCATGGTTGCGTTGTGTTTGACGCAGTCGAGCTGGACTGAGGCCCTGAAGAATTGCTATCAGCTACTGCGTAAGCGACACCGTACTTATTACTTTCGTGTTATCAGTCTTTTCTGATCTACATCCACAGGCCCTGGAGGTATGCTCATGACCGACGAGATTGACCCAATAATATACACGCCCCTCATGCCTCCACCGACGGAGGATGCACCTGGCCATGACCTAGACAGATGTATGAGTGGGAATGAGTGGGTGCACAAAGCCAATCGTATTTACACAGGATGGGCGTTGCACAAAGGGTTTGTTGTCGAGTGCGTGACATCATCTCCATCACGATCGACGATATTGACGTCTTTTTCTGTAGCCTCACTTTCAGACTACCAGCTCTACTGACGGACGCAGGGTTTGAGGTTGTACAATCTCAGCGCGCCGTTGGGAAGTACGGAAAGATCTACGATCTAAAAGACCCATCTAGCGACGGGACGCTCAACCTCAAGGACTTCACTGTCGAGAACTTCATTTTCATTTTCGACTATTTTTCCGCAGCGTTGATGCAGGCTGGAGGACTGGAAGGAGAGAAAGGTGTCAAAGTAACGGATGAGACGCAGCGCAAATCAATATTAAAGGAGATACAAGACGGGTTCAACGCAGACGGAGCTATGTCTCTAGGAAGATTCTTTTTGGCGGTCAAGCCGAAGACAACGTAGCTATTTTGAATCCACAATACAACACGTTTGGTATTCCCAGAGCCGCCCCATGACTTACAGCGCAATATCGTTAAGGAATATGAAGAGTCTGACATCATTTACCAGCTCTGAATATCGCTTGTGGCGGAGCTCGATGAGTACTATCATGCCAGTAAACGATTCTAGGAGTTCGGATGCTCGGCACGAAACTCCGGAGCTGTCAAGCGTAACCTGTGACACGTGACAGTGCCGTGACAGTAGCAAACTCTCCTCCGTCCTCGTCGACGGTCGACCCCAGCCTCATCAACTTCACCACTTGCTGAGAGACAATCCATCATCTCAAGTCTGCTATACCTTCGAAAAACTGCGACCGATACAGCTGCGTAAGCGATGCGTTTTGGTTGATGTCATTACTGTGGCGGTGGACATCGACGTCCGCTTCACACCGCGGTCTTGTCTGCCGCAGCTGCTGTTATCCGTGCGTAGTCGATAGCGATGAAATAATACACACAGCTGGCTGGTTGTGAAGAAGACCATCGGTCAGTAACGTATTTGTTGCACAGCTTTCGTTCCTGCATCACTGATGTAACAATCGGCAGTGCTAGTACGCGAAAGCGGGCGCGGTCCTGGGCAGTGGGCGCGTTGATGCAATATATGTACTCACTGGGCATGGCACACTCACCCTTTGCTCAGACAAGATCATACCCCCCAGTATACCACTATGTCCAAGTACCCTCGCGAGAAGACCGCACGTTTCGTCGTGCTGAACGCCGATGCGGAAAGCAGCCAGGCAGTGGGTTCATCTCATAGTCAAAGCGGCCCTACGCCCGTGGATCAAGCACACATGCACACAGAGGGCGCGGAAGATGGACCCCCTCCCCCTTCATACGACGAGTCCATTGCTACCTATGGGGGCCCGATGCCAACGAAACCAGTCGATGAGAAGAGGGCGATACGTTACATGTTACAGCACACTGTGGTTACCGACGAAACCCCCGGTGCCGGCTCCTCCTTCACGAACGTAGAGCCCATAGTCTCTTCCTTCCCTTTCCCTATCGCTCAGATCAATGGAGGGTATGGAGGGTACGGACCGGGGAAGGACTGTATAGAAGTCGCCATGTCGCTTCCGATCAGTATGCCTGTGGCACAAACTGGATATCATGCGACCAATCCGTTTTTATCTGCCCAGGCCACGAGTTCAAGCACATTCTACGACCCACTTCCATCGCCATACGAACGTGATGCAAATCCTGTACGCAGTCCCGCTCCACCTGCTCGTGTGGCTGCATCTAGCCCAAACAGCACACACGAGACGCCAACTCAAGCCAATTCCATGGAAGATCGAACCCTCCGAAGCCGTACACCTACGAAAAGCTCGTCACCACGGGCTTCGTCAGTCCAACGAAAGCGTTCTGTGTCCACTCCTCGTTCATCCGAACTTCGATTACCTCTCAGTGGTTCTGACGCTATTGCGTCCAAGACAGCCTTGACATCTCAGAGCAGCGTTGCATCTAGCGACTCGCTTGTGAAGAACACAAAGGCCCTTGCGCCCTACTCCAACCCTCCTAGCGGTCCTATGACGCCCTCTTTAGACCGTCTCGCGCCAAAGGATCTTGGTGACATCTCATTTTCGCCCTGCGCTTTGTTCAGTCTCAGTGAACACCTGGAAGACGGGTTTCCTGTCCTACCTCCACCGGCAAATCTGGAACCCCATCCTTTCGCCACGCACGATGTGAACGCTATGGACTGGACGGAGTTCTTGGCAGATATCAAGACGGCTGCCTCGCTTACCTCAATGGACAAAGTCTTGTCAAACATTGGGCCTACGGCTATTGGTATCGGGACGTTTGGCAGTACGTGTCTATCATCTAGATTGATCCCACACCCAAGAACTCTGCTGAAACTATACATCTAGCTGGTACCTTCATTTCAAAAGCCTTGTGCGCACAAATGAAGAAACGGAAAATTGCGGCGGCTGTAGCAATCGTCGATCAGTGGAACTATGTGCGTAAAGTATGCCCGTATATGTTGCAGAGATAGCTGATTGCATATATACAGAACTTCTTTCACCCTCGTCGTATGGACATTGTTCTTGCTCGGGGCCAGGAGCGGTATAGCGGTGTGGACCATGGTTCGCTTCCAGACTTAGCAGCGGCCAACGGTCAAACAGCATATCTTGCACGCGCCAAATCCGTCGAGTACTCTACAGGATCGCTCTCTGACGAAGATTTTGACTCGGACGATGACGAGGGGGACGATACTACCCTGTCTCGCACGTGGGGGAATAGTCTTCGCGAGAAAAGGCAGGAGCGCAAGGACGCTAGGAAAGCGCGTAAAGCAGAGAAGCGTGTGCAGAAGACAGAGAGACGTGCTCAAGGGACAGGTGACGGCAGTCCTACGCGCCAGGCGGATGAGGAGACTCTATGGAGGCTGGTACTATCCTACCGAGAACCTATTCTCTGATCAGGAAAAGAGGCAGTTGATGCTGGAGAACGTGCTTGCCCTCACAACGGCCAAAACGCTTTAGGGGTGCTTGGTGCAATGGACATATAGGACTGGTGCGCGCGGTCTCGTTATTTACATGCCACATTGTAGTATACCCTTTCGCATTCGACTCTTTCGACTCTTTATATGTTTTAACTTCGACCCAGAGTCACTAATAATATGTCCCAGGTCGACCGCCTGCATAATTCTAGGTACCCTCCCAGTTTTGTACAAGAACTCGGATGTATCACATCGCATCCATCTCTGAACTATAAGTGCCTCATTGGAATGAAACTTAGTGCCAGGTAAATTTTGGGTAAATTCACCGAAACCGAAAGTATGGATGTAACTCAAGCCGGTAAACGAAGCTACATGCTGCATTGAAAGATGCCTTGTCTTCAAAGTGAGTAGCAGGTGCCAAGCTATGCAGCCAAGCAGCATGCCAACGGGCTTCGATCTTGCTCAGATGGCTCTTAGGACAAGGACCCCACGTTCTTGGTCACTATCGACTGCATATAAAGACCTTTGCCTCCCGAGCGCTTTCCTTACTGACATCCACCCACGTACCTTGTGGCCGGACGACTAGAGTATTGCCCTATTCATTACCACAAACATGGAGAACACACCCAACCTGCCGGAGGCCCTGAAATCTCTGAACTTGCCCTCGATTAAGTTTGATGAGACTGGTACCATCAAGTACGTATGACCCTTTAGTTCATGCACGCCACAATCTCATTGCACTCTGTCTTTAGAATCACAGACCTCCACTCCATGCGGAAGCAGGCCGGTATCACACAGGTCGAGGACCTCAGCACCGCAGACAATGAATTGCTGTCAGCACTGCGCGATCCATCATCCATGGCCGCAGATATCGTGAAGTATCTCGAGGATCTCAGAGGCAACGGCTTCAATCCTTGCTCTCCCAAAAATAAACTGAAGATTCCTGTCGAAATACCAGTCAGCATTGTTTCGATATTGCGACATTGCTATCACACTGACTCGATCCGTCACATAGTCTGGCGAAATTGATTTTGATAACTTGAACGCCTCGCATGCGAGCATGGTAGATCTCATGGTAGCCGTCTCTGCTCATTTCGTGATCAACTCCTTTAAAGGCAACGAAGAACGCAACCCTTTCACAATCTACGAGCCAGGAAATCGAGAAAGCAGAGTACAAAGGTGTCTTCATCCGGAACCTAGTAGCGCAACACGAGCGGGAGCCAAATCGACCTAAGGAAGCTCAGTTCCAATCGGTCAAAGACGCCGAATCTTGGCGACATGCACTCGAGCACACGGCAACAGACGAAGATGACAACAAGAGGTTCGTACGACGACATTTGCGCGGTGTCCTAGCATCGGCCTAATCTTGTTCATAGGGCCAACCATCGTAGCAGGATGTATTCACTGCAGATTCTGCAGATGTACAGATGGTTCTGCGCACCGGAATCTCCGCCAGCGACCAAACCTATTTTCAAGACTCTGGGCGCAGAGAGTCATATCGTGCTTAGGCGCGATCTCTTTATTGCACTTCGAGTGCCTATCGTCGCGATCAAAGAAGGGACAGGCGCAGACAACCCTGTCGAGGAGACTAAGCTCGCTGTGTTGGCACTTCCCCACCTCGTTTCGTTCCTGCTCTTGCACCTCAAGGGCGAACCTTTCGACAAACGAAAGCAGCCCGAGCCACTTCCCAAGGACAACCTGATGTTCGGAACACTATATGACGACTCGCGGGCAACGATCTACGCGCTCTTCCCATTTTTCAGCGTAGCAGAACAGAACTGGCGTTTCTGTCAGATGAAGGTTGTCGAGCTGGAGTACGCTAAGCCCAACGGTGTAGGAGAACGAACCTCATTGGAGAATGGGTGCAAACGCGCTGAGTTGGCCATCGCTGCACACATCGTACGCGAACATGGTCGTCGCCTCAGCGAGCGGTTCACCTCAGGAGAGTTCGGAGACCTTATCGAGAAACCCGTGGATACGAATGGCTCAGAAACCGACGTGACAGGAACTGACAAGGCTCTCTAGACGTTACGGAACATTGTTGAGCGGCTCTGGATCGTATCATTGCACTTTTATATTGTGAAAGTACAGTGTCATTCTCGTTTATCTGAAGATTTTCCAGTTTTAAGCATGACCAGGTCCATTATCCTCTCTTTGAGTGAAGAAAGAGAGGAACAGGAGGAAAGTGCAGACGATCATCGAACATGCCTAGTCTTCCGCGTCAGCGTCTACAGTCAGCCTCGGGCGGCAGATCGCGGGTCGCGGGGTCTCGCGCGACGATGGCGCGACTCGCGACGCGACTCGTCGCGTTCCTCTGTGGCGTACAACAATCTCGGCGCGTCCCTATTCTACGTATGTTAATTATCCTCGCTGTTGAAGACGCAGGAGTGGGCAGCAAGGTAAGATGAATCGCATAGCTTTTCCTTGGAGGCAGACCGCGTCGACTTCGACGCTCGTTGCAATCGAGACCGTCAGTCACGGTCAGCACCTTCGACGGTGCGCACATATAAACTAGGCATGTTGGGTTTCGAAAAGCTCACCGAAGTCGAACCCGAACGTCCACCATCCACCTCACTCCCAAATCCCATCCTCCCCTCCTTCGGTCAACCCCCCATCCTCCACCATGATCATCACCTCCTCCCTCGTCTATGCAGCCCTCGCCCTCTTCGCTTTAATGTCCAACCATCCACCATTACCCCATCACTTCCCCGAGTCTATCAAGGCGACGCTGTCCACCTTTGCCCCCAAGCTACTTTCGGGGCACAATCTGGAGCGGCTGTGGGTTCACTTCCCTTACCTGCGGCCTCCAACTCCGACACCGGCGGACGTCTTCGCTCCCCTCGCGTTCTCTCCCCGACTCTTTGAGCCGCACATGTTCGAATGGTGCGACCCATCCTCAGCACCTCCACCTGCGACTCGCTTCTTCGGCATGCTTTTTGGATCGAAGATGATTGAAGTCACGAACGCGACGGTCAGCCTCCAAGTGCTCACAGCCATCATCACTTTCTTCGGTGTTCTCCTCGCACTCGGCACCCTCCTCACGTGTTCTCGAGCTGGCTCTCGCCTTCCTGTAACGGAGACTACTTCGATGATTGACTCGCTCGACGTTGAACCATGCAAGCTCCCCGCTTCGATCAGCGCCACCTCTGTACTCGAGGACAGCGTTGCCTCAACGGTTTCTTCATCGGCAAGCACCATCTCGGCATCGGACTCGTTCACCACCGTCATCCTTATTCCTTTGGTCACTCTCACGGCATCAGACTCTACGGACTCTTTCCTCAGCTACGTCGAACCTGCTGAACTCGGCGCGCAGTCTGTTCCCCCATCCGCCAGTCTTTCGGAATCGGTCTCTTCCCATGCCAGTATTTCATCTTTCGCCACCCCAGCCCCAGTAAGTACTTGGACTGACACTGCTCTCTTAGTGACTCTTACTCATATATCGCGACAGGTTACTCCTACGACACCTACAACAACGGATCCCTCCCGCTGGATTGAAGTCCGCTCTCGGTCCCCCACGCCCTCGAGACCAGTAGCAACCCCTCGCCCGACCCCCAAGGCACCCGCTACCACTCAAGCCGGTTCGTTCCGCAACTCGTTCGCAGCGCTGCAGAACCTCGCGCAAGAGGACACCCGAGCACGACCAGCTCCCCCGCCCTCGCGCGCACCGGCACCCCGGACCGAGTCCCGCAACGCTCGCGGCAAGTCGAACAGGCGCCAGACGAAGGGAGCACGACCGGCTCCTCCGCCTGCACCTGCGCGCCCTGCTCAGCAACGTGGGACGAACAACAGGCAAAAGCGACAGAACAAGAGCAAGTCTGTCCCTCAGACGACTCGCACTCAGACGGCACCGCAGACTCGCAAGGATGGTACGTCTTTTGCCTTTGACAGTTTGACTTGACCTAACCCTAAGTCAGCACCAGCACCCAAGGCTCCTCGACCAGGACCTTCAGCTGCATCCACGAGTCGATCTGTCGCCAAGCCACGAACACCGGTGACGAAGACGCAATCACGTCCACCTAAGGCCTCTTCTGCCCCTCCCAAACAGCAGCAGAAGCCGAAGACTGCGCCTTCGCCGCCACCGCCGCAACAGTCAGCTTCGAACGAGCCTCGCTCGGCGCCTCGTTCAGATCCTCCAGCTGGTAAGCGGTCTTACGCTGATTATTTGGCTCTTCGCTAACGCGCTATCACTTAGACACGAACTTGAACCAACCACCCTCCAGCCAGGATGCAAGTGCCCCGGAAACGTCGCCTCGTGGCTTTTTCATCGTCGGACACGAGACGCACCGCATCCAGGACTGTGACCGCCGCAACGCCAACGCCAAGAACAAACCCACCACTTCGTCGTCTATCCGTAAGCAGAAACAGCAGTCGTCATCTCAGAAGGAGCAGCAGCACGCGTCGTCCTCGCAGCAGCAGGCGCCGGCTCAGCCACCCCAGCCGGCCCAGCAGCAAGATCAGCGGGAACGACCTGTTCTCAGCCCGATGCGCATGACGGACCTGAGGACACTGCTGATGACGGAGCGATTGGTGATGCCCCAGAGCGAACGCAGGCGTCAACAACGTGCTGTTGCTGGGCTCCTTGGCCCTCAGGAGCAGAGCAGCACTCGTGCGTCGCTTGTGGGCGTGGGGTACGCGGTCAGGCCTAGGAAGATGAGGGGGAAGGGGAAGGAGAGGGAGGGAGCGTGATCAAAGCTCACCGGAACCACTGAGATTATGTGCTCCGGCTCCCTCGCCTTCCGCGACAAGACATTGACGGACCCGGGCTATCGTGTGGGGGGAACAACTTGATGATGCTTCTCGCTAGCAGCTTGTTCTCCTCACGGCAATACGTAGCCCTCGCGCCGTCGGTCCCCTTCTTTCGACACGGTTCAAGTTCACTTCAAGATGGGATATCATGGGATTGGTTACTCGACGATGCCTCCAGCTGGCAGCAAGTCGCCCGTCCCCGCCAATATGTATCCCGCGGCAATTCGTTCGGTCCACTCAACAACGCGGACTTTTATTATTGGGAAGAGATTCATTGTTATCACTTGGTAAGCTTCGAACACTATAACTTGATGAGACGGTCACTGATATCATATCCTTATCCCGCACAGGCTCAAGAGTTGTATCCCGACCCACAATTACGACTCTCGAACTACTACTTCATGTAGGAAGCGATCGATCACTGACCAAATGGTAAGCACTGGCTTCCCCTGTTGACCTCGTTGGACATCGCTAACACCTCGTCGTCGCTCTCTGAAGGTTCACTACGGTTGTAACCCCGACCCTCAACGTCTTACAACATTCCTCAACGTGATCCATGATCGACAACTGGTAAGTCTACCGCTTCTTATCATTCGTACTGCAGTTGACACTCCGTCTTCATTTCGCGCAGGCACATCTGGTTGTTTCCGACCCCAATCTGGTATATACCCTGGGCACTGGCAACTCGCACTGGCATCGAGTGATTCTCCGCACTGGCACGACTGATTCTCCGCACTGGCACGACTGCACTGGCCTACCTCAGCAACTCAGACCATCCTGCTCTTGGCTCCCTTTCCAAGCCCCAGGATAAGAGACTCGCAGTTTCTCTCGGACGTCTGTTCATAGTAGACTCTTGAGCTCGCTGTTCCTCATCCGACTTATGGTCTTCGTAGTAGCACGCCTGTAGCTGGCCGGTTTTATTTTATTTTATTTCTATACCTTCAATCCTCTTCATCACTAATTAGGCTGCATATGACTTACCTCCCCCCCGGGATCCTGGTTCTCGGTCCCTTAGTAGTAGTAGTATAGCACGTTCCCTCTAATATTCAGCATCCCTCGCAGACATGCGAGACGTCACTTCCTTGATTTTCCCTTTAGTAGACACTAGATAACCAGTAAAATACACAACAAGAGGCTTGCGAATATAATCTGTTCAAAAATACTACGTTTGCGAGTGTGGAAGAAAAGGATGGTCTCTCCCGCAGTAGCCTTGTGCCGCAGCCGCTTGGGATTTACACAACGTCCTGGCTCTCGACCACCATGACCTCGTACCTACTGTATCTCTCAAACCGAGCACTCTCTCCTCGACGTGTTTCCCTACCTGAGTCCAATGCCGATCCTGCATAGCCTTCCGCTAAGTACAAGCATGCGACTCACGGAAGATCGCTGGATGCCGCGAAGCGGTCGCTCAGCGGCCTCGGCCCTCGACCGGCCGCCGTCTTGAACGTCTACTCAACATTTTATCAAACTCACCCAGGGGCAGAGACGACCTCTACCTCCTACAGCAGACTTCCACCGCGCACACCATGATCCTTATTGAAGAGAGCTTGAAGGCGGAAGCCACGTACCTGTCCGTGCCTGCGTCGCCCTACAGGTCGACGTCGCTACATTCCTCGACGCCCTCCTCGCCCTACGGCAGCCCCCGACCCGCCTCAATACACACGCAATACTCCTCAAACACCCACGACGAGGAGCTGCCGCCGCCTTACCAGGGCACCCCAAGCGCACCTCCCGCCTCTGTCTCTGTCTCCGCCTCCGACGCCGGCCCCTCTCAACCCAGCAGCCCGTCACTCCTATCCAGAATGAAGAGCTTCACGGGCACGTCCCCCGTCGAGATCCTCAGCACGCTCCCGCCGTCCTTCAGCCGCGTGCCCCCCGCCGACGTCCCGTACGCGCCCTTCGCGCCCTGTGCGCTCGTCAGCCTGAGCCACGCGCTCGACAAGGGCTTTCCGGCGCTCGCGCCGCCGTCGACGCAGCCGCACCCGTTTGCGGCGCATGATGTGCTGGAGGCGGATTGGTTACGGTTTTTGAGCGATGTGAAAAGGGCGGGGGCGCTCTCGCCGCTGAACCATGTCATGGCGGAGTTCGCGCCCTGGGCTGTCGGGATCGGGCCGTTGGGTGAGTGTTGTGTGGTCACTGGTGGGCTTTGGGGAGGGGGCTGATGTTGGTTTGCGCTTTGCAGGGTTCTTTATCACGAAGGGGATGAAGAAGCTAATGAAGAAACAGAGGGTGGGGCCTGTGTCGGAGATCATAGACCACTGGAACTATGTGCGTCGCTGCGGTAGCTATCGTATGGTATCGAACTGACCTTCTGTACTCAGTACTTTTTCTACCCTCGCCGGATGGAGATCGCGCTGCTCCACGGCGACCGCCCGCAGTCGACCCTCTCACGCACCTCTTCGAGGACCTCCTTGTCGGATTCTTCAGACTCCGAAGCGCATGCTAGCAGACGACGGGAGCGAGGTGTGCTTGGGCTGGCGCAGCGAGCGCGGATGGCCGGGCGGGGCAGGGAGAGGCTCGTTCCTCGCGAGCAAACGACGCCTGCGCGGAAGAAGTGGCAGCTCGTCGTGTCGTACAAGCCGTCGACTCCGCAATCGGAAAACTCGCTATGAACTCGTGGACACAGTCGTGGTTCGTCGAAACCGCTGACATCATGTGCTCTAGCTCCTTGATCCTTTCTGGGAAGTTACTGGTGGGACGTGGAATATGATGGGAGGACGGGGCTGGTGATCCCACTAACAGCTTGTCCTCACGGCCAGACGTGCATGGTACACACATCTTACAGTTCCCAGTTCTTGGACCAGCCCTTGGACGAAGAAAGATTGGCTTTGTTTGCCGGTTTCGTCGAACATTGTTGATGCAACGTCTGCATTTAATGAAGCTTGAAGGCTTGCTCTGGACGTGAACTCGGCCCTACAGGAAATGAAACAATTAACCAAAGGGATCCACGATCTACGACTCGGTAGCATAGGGCTTAGGCTTGGCTGCATGCATTGGCTTACATCGATTCGCACAACCCTGTTCTTGGCTCGTCTCTCAAGTCTTAGGCCAGGGAACCCGCTTGTCTCGGATGTCTTTCCTCCTGGGTCGTCAACGTCTCGTCCAGTTTATGGCTCTCCTAGTAACACACCCTTAGTGGACTGTTCTCCGTTTTCCCTTCACTCTGGTCTATCTTCCATCTTTCGAGCTATTTATGACTTCCCTCCTTCCAGATCTTGTTATCCTGACGGTAGTGTAATGTATCACGGTGAATATTCAGCATCCCTTGTGCTTCGCGAGGCGTCATTTCGCATGCTTTCCCTTTCCTAGAGTACTGTACGAGCTTCCAGGTATATTGTGTACAAAAGTAGCATACTCGGACAGTCGTACTACGAAGCGACGGATAAAACGCTCTTTGGCAGCAGTCTTTGCGCCACAATATGGAATGGAGACTGCACATCGCAAACGCAAGATACAGTATGCTTCATCTTGGACCTTCGCCGCGAATCCTCTTGCCTCCGATGGCAGTAAGGTTGCGTCCAGACTGTATGAAGAGCCAACTTGCATGCGGGACTTCCCCGTCACTGTCGAAGGGCAGTAACGTAGGTCCCAATGACGTTGGAGGTACGACTGTGGTTGCTGGATCCTGGATAGGACAATTCTATGCGAGCTTGCTTGCTGGCGGCGCTCCGGCGCGGCGACACCTGGTTCCGTGAAGCGTGGATGGGAACCTGCGCTGCGGTGCCTGTAGCAAAGAAACGCGGTGCGCATCCAAGCAGGGCGATCCTCACGATACACGATGGTCCACGATATCCTAGGTGTGTTATGGACAGTTGCATATCTGCAACCCCTAAGTGAGTGTTGCCACCTCCTGCCTACGATTGTGCGCTTGATCCAAACCCACGATGCTTGAATGTCTGGTAACCTCAACAACGTTTGCGATCTCGACGTCCGATGTCATGGACATAAGTAGGAATGCTGAGAACTGTGGCGATACTCAGCTGAACTTTGCAGTTTTCGAGGTCTCGTGCTGGACACGGACGCCGTCGCGCACGGTGCCCAGTCTCGCGTCAACAGCATCCGGGCCCAGGTAGAGGAACTGGACGAGGTGGATCAATTGAACACCAGCTCCAAGTGTGCGGTCCGTGACCAGAGGACTCGTACGATTGAGCTTGTCTGCGGCTAGAAGGGCTATGTTTTTTTGACAGACCCAGTGAGCCTGTGTGACAGAGAGCTGCGGGGCTTTTCCTGTGTTTTGCGCTCAAAAATGGCGGTAAAAAAGCAGGATAAAATCGTAGAAATATTGCTGGGTTGAGCTCTGCTATCAAGGTTCATATATGAGCTGCAGCAATGCGGCAGAGCTTTCGAGGGCGTCCTTACTCGAGTTCGGATGGCATCTCGAGCTGGAACGGTTGGGAGAGACCTGGTCCGGCAACTTCCGGTTACCCAGCTGCGCTCCCCGAAAAGGCAGGCGATCTGAGATCTGGCTAATTACTTGAAAGTGGGCCGACTGCAGCAGCGAGCGACTCCCTCAAAGTCTGCCCGTCTCTCTTGATCCCGTACCACGACAACGGCGACGACGACGACCGCATACATCCCCCGCAATGTCGACGATGGCCACTCCGCCGCTGTCGTCGAGCAGCTCGTCCGCGAGCTCCCCCTCGCCGTCCTTCCAGAGCCCCGAGAACCCCCTGAAACAGGCGCCAGACGGTCTTTCTTTCGACGACCCCGATGCCCTCGAGCTCCTCCTCCAGACGATCACCCAGAACGTCGACTCGCCCTCGTCACACCATGAGGACTGGTCGCAGATGTCTTCCTGGGGCCAGCAGACCGCGAAGATGCCCGAGATGAGCTCGGACTTTGGTCTCGCTTTTCCCCCAATGGATCTGGATTTCGACCCGAACATGGCGGTCGACCCCAGCGCGCTGCACTTCAACCCCTCCATTTTCACGCAACCACGCGTGAACGATGCGCCCTATTTCCCGCAAGACTACTCTGCGAGCGAACTCAGCACCATGTTCCCCTACAGCAACACCAATACGTGGTCCCAGCCGCACATCGAATCCGCGACCGGGCGCCGCCTGAGCATCACCTCGCTCTCCTCCTCCTCGGGCGCGTCGCTCTCGCCCATACTCGAGCCCCAGACTACCGTTCACAGCTCCCCGCGGAGCGACTACGCCTCGAGCGACTCGGACCCGGCGTCGGAGCTCGCGCACCGTGTCCGCCAGGCCGCCGGCGTGACGCTCGCCGTGCCCGTCAGCGCGCAGGTGCAGCAGCTCGCGGCCGCGGGCGGGCAGGCCAAGCTCCCCATCCCGCGCCTGCCGCGCGCGCTCCCGCATGCGCAGAACCCGGGCCTCAAGCGGGCGGGCTCCGCCAAGTCCGTGTCGCCGCTGCCCGATCTCAGCCCGGCGTCGTCGCCGCCTGCGACGAGCCCGTCGGACTCGGACGCGGCGCCGTCGAGTGCGCAGTCGCCGGAGTCGAGCACGCCGACGACGACGGTCCTTGGCCGCCCCAAGACGAGCCATACGACTATCGAGCGTCGGTACCGGACGAACCTGAATGCCAGGATCACGGGCCTCAAGCACGCCGTCCCTGCCCTCCGTGTCCTCGAAGCAAAAGATGGCAATCAGCCGTGGAACGACATTGTCGATGCTAGAGGCTTCGTGGACGGTGTCAAGGTCGCGCGAAAGATGAGCAAAGCGAACGTCCTCGGCAAGGCCACCGAGTACATCAGGTACGTGTTTTCGCGCGTTTGCGGCGAAGGCGTTTTGTTGACATCATGGGCAGAGTACTGAAGAAGCGTGAAGCCCGTTTGAAACGCGAGCAAGACGGCTTGAAGTCTCTCGTAGCCGGGTTGGTCGGCGGTCCCGCTCTGCTCAAGGAGTGGGAACGCGAGTGGAAAGACCGTTTCGGCGGCGAAGAGAGAGATGAAGTCGAGGGTGAAGACCTCGCTGCGCAGAGCGACGACGAGGACGGCGATGGCGATGACAGCGACGGTGACGACGACGAAGGCCGAGCTCGTAAGAAGCCGAAGATTGCCAAGGCTCCCAAGAAGGAGAAACCCTCGAAGCCTGTCCTACAGGCATCCACTCTGCCCGCTGTACCTGGTGCAGTACCCGAGAAGCGCAAGCGCGGCCGTCCTCGCAAGGTACCACTGCCCACTCCAGTACCCTCTACCTCCACTGCACCCTCTGCCACGCAGTCCCCCATCATCCCCACCGATAACCCCGCCGCGCATGCTGCTCCCGAGCCGGCTATGTCTGCACAACAGGAGTACATGATGGCCCAGGGCAGTCAGACGACGCCCCAGTATCTCCTCGCCGCCTTCGCATTCTTCTCCCTCTGGAACTCCCCGCTCGCGAACAACTACGCAAAGCCACACACACACGACGGCGCGCACGCGCACCACGGCGCCGTGCTCACCGCACACCCGACGATGGTCCCCACGAACACGACGCTCCCCGCGCCCGCGTACGGGTACGGCGTGCACGAGGTCGTGCAGGCGTTCCACCTGCTCGTCTCGACGCTTGTGTTCTTCTACATCGTCTTCCCGTGGCTGTCGGGCGTGCTGCGGCACAGCCAGGCCGCGTCGGCGGTCCTGCGGCGCGTGCAGGCGTACCTCGCGCTGAAGGACTACGATGCGGGTGCGCCGGCGGCGGGCGATGTGTCGCCGAAGGCGAAGTCGCAGCAAAGGGTTGCGTTGGTGGATGCGCTTGCGCCTGCGAGCAGGGGACTCCCTGATGAGGCTGGCCGCCTCCGGAGAGCCCTTGGTGTGTCGACGGGTGTCTATGGCTTGCTCCAGGGTGTGATCAAGGCTGCGCGCATCGACCGTGGTTTAGAGATGAATCAGCTGGAGCAACGCGCCTGGGTCCGACTAGGCGAGCTTGTTGCATGTAATGGTCAGTACAAGTACCTGTCAGGTCCGTGACCCAAGGCTGACATTGACATATATGTGTTAGCAGATACCGTGTCCAAGACGACTCGTCTCCAGACGTTCTGGTGCATGTCGTGGCATGTATCGACATTCGCGACGTCCACCTCCGACCTCGCCACCCTCGCCCTCATCATCCTGCCCATCTCGAGCTCCAAGGCCGCGTCCCTCTGGGACCGCGCGCGCAACCAGGAGGTGCCCCGCCCGCACGAGCGCATCGTCCTCGCGCACCTCTCCGTCGAGGACGCCGCGGAGCTGCTGGCCAAGTGGCGCCGCTGGCACGACGCGGAGCGGCGCACGCGCTGCACGGCGTGCGAGAGGCGCACCCCGCTCGGCGTCCTCGCCGCGATCCTCATACGCGAGCGCCTGCGCAAGCACGCGGCTGCACTCTTCGTGCGCGCCGTCGCGGCGCAGGACGCCGAGGCGTGCGACCTCAATGCGGAGGTCGACATCGACGCCGACGCGGAGGAGCCGCTGGACGACGAGCGCGCGGCGAAGGAGCGCAAGGAGACGATCGAGGCGGGCACGTCCATCGGCGGGCGCACCGCGCAGCTCGCGGTCGCCCTCGCGCGCATCTGGGACGCCGCAGGCTTCTGCGCGCCCGAGGACCTCGCGGCGCGTCCGGTAACGGGAGCGGCGCCGGCGGAGGACGAGGACGAGGCGGCGGAATGCATGGACGCGCACGACCTCGCGAGTACGGACGAGGCGGAGATCCGCTGCCTGCTCGGCGCGACGCTGCTCTACCGGCGCATCTTCCCGGCGAGCGCGCCCGCGTCGGCGAGCGCGGTGTCCGCGATACTCTCGCCGCCGCCGTCGCCGTCGCGCAAGAACCTCGCGCTGCACATGTCGCTCCGCGCGGCGCTCGCGTCGCCTGCGTTTGACTTCGCCGACGAGCGGCTGGAGGACGGGAGCTTGAGCGCGGCGCTCGATAGGGCGAGGGATAAAGTGAACGACTTGCTGACTGCGGTGGAGAGGTCGGTGAGGAGAAATATTAGGTTGTAGACGTATGACCTATGTGTGAGTTCGCGTCTACGGCTTCTCTCTAGATGTATTTATGTACCATATGTACCAGGGGACAGTGCTAGTTGACCAGTTCCGATTTATTCTTCCAGTACAGTACTGCGTTTCGATAGTCTTGTTTAGTGCACTGTGACCCCAACCGTCCACAGAATCAAATGAAGTTTATATCAATCTATTTCGCCTCATAGAGATGTGCAGCCACCAAACGATCCAGGGCCCAAAATGAATAGTGAGACGTGAATTATACAGGAGTATCATCCTCCTTTGGGTACTTAGGTAACGACAGTAGAGTATCTATCAACGCATTACGAGGCCTGTCTGGACGAGGCCAATACCACGGTCCACCTTCGAGCGTGAAAGGGTCGAGGAAAGGGAGCAACGCGCCGCTGCTGATGGGAGGGACTGGTTTGTCGATCCAGATATCTGGCACAGGCTTGACGCGATCGATGACTCGTATGACGCGGAGTGCGACGACTTGCGTGGCGGGAGGCCCCTGGAGTGTGAGTAATTCAAAGCAGACTATTGCAGAACCTGAATGGTGGGGGAACTGTGATCAGCGGCAAAAACAATGGGACAGCTCGACGAAGAGACTTGCCGGTGTAGAGAGGCCGAAATACATTGTTGGGTCTTGAGCTGGGAGGTGTAGGCGGCGGCGGCGGCTTCTGTATGCCCTTTGTGTCAGCAGGAACGGTCGTTTGGTTATCTAGGTCGTCGTGTGAAATCTCCTCAGCTATGGCACTGCGTCTCCTGTCACTTGTTAGCTTCCGTTCGTAGTCTTGCCAATCCATAAACTCCTCTGGGGGACGTTCCTCTCCCTCAGCCGGCACAGCCAGACCTGCGTCAGCTGCTTCTGCTTTCTGCGCCCTCTTCCTCGCCCTGTACGCCGCTCTCATCTTTCTGTGCTTCGCCCGCTTTATCTCGAGCTTCTTCTGCTCCGCTTCCCAACGTTTAATCTTTCGTGGCTTCTTAGTCAGACCAGCGTACAGTTTTGGAAGCCCCAGCCTGAAGTGGTGGAACTCGTCGCGGCTGCCCTTCGTCCCCAGCACGCATATACGCATGCTCGGCACCGAGAAGTCGACGCAGAACGGCTGTCCCAGGGCGTAGATGAGCGGCACGCGCGTGCTGACGTCGCGGTGCAGCTCGTAGGGATGCCGGTGCTTGCCTCTGTGTTTTTGCATCACGGCCTTGCGGATGCGCTTGTACCGCTTCGAACGGTGTGCCAATTGTCGTATGAGCTTACGCCTCAGCGAGCTGCACCGCCGCATGACGGGGAGCGGGACAAGGTTGTCTTTGAAGAGCAGGTGGCGGATGACCTTGTTGCGGATGGGGCCGTAATGAAGTGGGATTGTCCACGGCACGCCTTGGTATGTTAAGTCCCGACCGAAGATGAAACTCTTCGGGTTCTTGTCGTTAGTGATGCGAAAGCGTAAGCCTACCGCTGTGTCCGGAAGACCTGGCGGGGGAGTATACAGGTAGAGAAACCCGCCTCGAGGCTCGAAGAACGAGGGTGGGAACTTCAGCGTGTACCACCAGAAGAGCGGCCTCTTTTTGATACCAAGCACATTCCTGCGGAACTTCTTGTTGTCGAGTCGCGTGTGGCGCCGATATCTGCGGGTTTCGTGCCTGCTTCTGACGAGACGCGGTAAGTCCCATCTTCGGAGCTTGTGTCGAGGCCGCGGACGTCGACGCGGGAAGGGTACATGACGGAGAGACTTGCGGTCGGTGGCATCTGCAGGATAACCTTGTTTCTGGGCAAAAGCCGGGATCGCCCATCGACGATAGGCAAACTTCGCAGGATTGAAGTCTTTCTCGTCCTGCGCCTTCGGGCTTCGGTTCGACGAGCCATGAGGCTTCTCAGACGACTCGTTCCAGTCTTCCATAAAGTCATCGTCTTCATCGAGCACACTACTTATCCTGTTGCTCTTTGGAAGCGGCATTTCAGTGGTAATCCAAGCGGAGCCATCCCATGGAATGCTCAGAAAATCGCTACTCTGCAGATGTAACGGATTAAGAGTACTGATACTTTTTGGAGACCGAGGTTTGCGACGCTAAGTCAAACCTCAGTACGATGTACTGGCACACCATACGCAGCTAGATGGCGTACCTTTATAGGAAGAAGCCTGCGATGATATGCTTCACGCATTTTGATCTGAGAAAGACAATCAGCTTGGCCGTCATTCGCCGGGCCTTCTGAGAGACTTACATATGTACGCCATTTCCGTCTCCTAACCCAAGGCAAGAACCTGGACTTAAATCGAGGAGGCAGGTGTCCAATCCTCGACCTGAGCCATCGCCACGTCCAAGTCTTACGACGTCCGAACACTTTCTTCCTCCTCCTTCTCAGTGGGTTGCGGTGTTCCCCGCGGAGAAGTGGATGGGTCCACTTCCGCATTTGCAGCCAGATACGTTTTGTTGGTTCCTTCTGGCGAGTCTTGCGTTTTGGCTAGACTGTGGTGTTAATGGGGGTCTCTATGTCGATAGTGAAGTGCACTACCAGCCTGCTCTCTCTGATTGTAACCTCGGGCTCGGATGTGGAAGGGAACGGCGGAGCGCTGACGAACGCGGCCTGACGATAACATTTCGCAAGTTAGCTACCTGTGCCTTCAACGTGCCTCGTAACGTACCCGTTGTACAAAAGGACTCCGTATGCACGAGACCTACATACCTTCAGCACTTGAACGGTGTAAGCAGGAGTGTGCTCACCTCTTTCCCGATTAACGCACTTCGAAAGTAAGATGCGGATAACAGTAGTCGCGCCCCATAGTTGAACGAGTTTGTATAGTATGACCGACTAGCAGACAATGGTCTTGCAAGTGGAATACTCTTGAGAAGAGACCGTGAGGATAAATATGGTTTGCAAAGTGCGCTGCTGAACCTAACGGGACAATTGTTGGGTTTGGATTTGGGTATGGCAATAATAAACGCATATAACCTACCCTAATGCGAGTCCAGAGTACAATGCGGCCATCCCATGGTCAAATAACGTACGCAAACGAGGTTCAAGCAGCGTCTTGGTCGTCGTGCGGAAGGAAACACGACTCAGCGTGCACCCGCGGACGCCGAGAAAAGCGCTCGATTTCAGCGAGTTCAATAACTTCAATTCTCGAGTCGATGTCTTCCGATCTCGATACCTTGATTTTAAACCATGGCTGCAAACAATAATCTAACGAACATATCTGTACGTGGTCTGTGCACTCTATATTTACACATCGTTTCTTCAACCTTGCTTGCAGGTAAAGAAGACTTCAGATGTAGGGCTGTTAGTCTCATACCTCACTAACTCATAAACCCTCCGATCAACGTCTGGTCCTGCGGTAGAGCAACTGGGATTTTACCCCATGCGTTCGTCACAGTTGAGCCATTTGAGCAATCCTCCCACATGTACGATGTCCGAGATGAAAATATACAGCTGAAGGATCATGATTGCATGCAAACAAAGCGAGTCGATGAGAAGAAATACATAGCAAGTCGACGATACGCGTGTTACATTCATGCCTTAGCGGCAGCACCCGCAGCCTTAGCATCCTCAGCAGCTGCAACAGCGGGGTTGACCTTCTTGCCGTCCTTCCAGCGAACGCGAGGAGGAGGTGCACGGTTACGACGACCCTCCCGTGAGCGGACACGAACAACTGAAGGAGTAGATTTGGTGAGCCTTCAAGAATGATTTTAGACGATAAAGGGTACGGACCGTGTGAGTGGATAGCACACGACACGCAGTACGCGATTTTAATGTAGAGCTTGGGAATGACGTATTCTGCAAAGCCTTTGTCAGTACACCAGAGTAACGAGGTGTATACTGTGCAACACACCGCTGTAGTAGCTGGCGTCGCTGATATCACGAACGGCCGCGCTCTCGACCATGTTACGGACGGTGAACCGCTTAATGGCCTTGTCCTTGCCGACACAGCGCGAGCAGTTGGAGCAGCGCACGAAGCTGACGTGGCCACGTCCCTTCTTGTTGCGACCGTTATTTCTTCGCTTCTTCGTCTATGAACACAAGTGGTTTAGCAAGCGTGTCCCGGGAGTCGCGAGGTGCATCCGAAACGAGAAGTTGCCATCCAGCCCCATCGTCCGTCGTACGCGCGTTATTTTGCAGCAAAATGGCACAGAAGGGGTCCCTGAACGGCCGAGAAAGCTGCTCACCATCTTGAAAAGTGTCGGGGGTGGTCTTGACGATGGCGGAGGGGTGCCCGACGACGGTGGATGGGGCTCGCACGGGCGCTACTCTCACATAGCCAGACCCGCAAGATGCCGTCTCCACGTGGTCATGAAGCGCCCATTTACAGTCGTTTGCAAGGACAATGGTCGTTCTTGTCCTCGACCCTGACTTCGCGTATTGCAACCTGCATTGTCTTTTGTCTTCGGCCACCCATTTCCTTCGTATATAAACCTCCTGATGGCTGGTAATTCACGCGCGAACACTCTCTGGCAGCTAGTGACTCGAGCCTGGTGCTCATCCTAGACGACACTCCTAGACATTATTTCACGACTTCGTTATGCGCTTACTCGTCGCTCTTCTTGCTGGTTGTGGTATTTCAACTACATTTGCTGCGTCAAACGCGACTATCGATCAAGAGACCCTGCACCAGAATGGGGTATCTGCTCAAATTCTTAATGCAGAGTTTCAGACATTGAAGGCGTCGGATCCTTGCGACTGTAAGTTTTCACGCGTCATCGCCACGACCTTAGTGCTAACATTGCTTTAGCCGGTCAAATGGCTTGTATCAAGGGTTCCTTGGCTAATTGCGCGTTTGGCTCGTGGAAGCTACAACGATGTTTCGACTCGCAGAAGTGTTTTGCACTTCCGTCAGTAAATACCACGGGAACGGTAAGATCGATTTGTGTCGGTCGTTAGCACTTACTCATTTATGCCACTCAGATACTCACCTGCACGAGTGAAGCTAATGCGCTATCCCTAATGGCTGCAGCAGGCGTTACCGGCGGTCTAGCGGCCAATTTCACAAACACGACAGTCGCGTTCCCAACTCAGTCTGGTTCGGCTTCCTCCAGTTCTCTGGCTAGCTCTTCCGCGTCCGCTCCCTCTAGTGCAGTATCCTCACCCGCATCCTCCAGTGCAGCATCCTCGTCCACTGGGGACGTAGCTGTCGTCACGGTCACGGTCACGTTGCCTCTGACTATGCCACCTTCGACTACTATCTTACGACCCGAGGAGGCGCTGAGCATCCTCGCCAGTCTGTCATCAGCCGGCCATTCTATTTCGACACTATCTTCCGCGCCGCTGTCGACTGGCGCTGCAAGTACTCTCACTAGCACGAGAACGCGTACTGAAGACCCTTGTGAAGAGACTGCTGATGCGGACACATCATCATCCGCAATCACCGAGTCCCTTACTGTTGCTCCCCCATATCGCCGCTCCTTCCGTCAATAAGAATCAACATGTATCATAGTGCATGCCGGAGCATTGCTTGTATCTTTTTCTGTACCAACACATTTGAGGCGTGCTTTACACTGGGCAGTGTATCCCGTTCATCGCGGAAATTGGTGCCGTCAGTGCCGTCAGTGAGAGCTCAGAACAGATTACATATATGTTTAACAGGCAATAAGCTCAATAGACACCGTTAAGGTTTCACAAGTGGGTGTACACGTCTTTCGCATGCCGTACAACTTGATTGATGTCATCTTCGCAGTATTCTGTAGTATCAGTCTTCGATTCCTCATTTTATGGATGTCCGCATAAGCTATTTGCAATCTGCGCACCGAGCAGTCTATTGGAGGCCGATAGCGCACGAACATAGCCGACCGACCTGGCAAAGTTTCGTGCCCATATTTGAACGACTCTCACTCACATAAGCGTCTATAAATCGGTATGCTCCACCCTCGTTCAACGTTCAACGTTCAACAGTCTTGTAGGCGTCAGGACTGGCTAGCGACAGGCAGATCGCGGCGCAGACATGCGGTCCTGTTACCAAGGTGTTGCTCGACGGTTGCTCCTGTGAGTGCTTCCTGAGAGCCAACGTCTAGGCACGATCTCAATCCATCGACGTTGTCTCCCAGGATGCTCGGCACTGCCGCGTGCACGGGTGGCGCACGCATAGGAGAACAAACCTTCCTCCCAGGCCCTGCTACTTGCAAAGCCTAAGTAGACGCTATGCCAGCGCAACCGGCCGCGCCATGATAGACGAATTCAGATCGGCCATACAGAATTGGATATGGTATCTTCAGTGGTACGCGGCGCCTGTTACATGGTCTTAATGGCTATTCTCCCTGCCTTAACAGATACCATGGTCAACTCAGGGCAGCCCTTGCCTTTCGATAATTGGTTCTCAGACCTTTGTTAGTGGAACGGAACGATGGGCATGACCGGCAGTGTCACACTGAAACATGCCCTCTGATCGTTCTAGCCGGCTTTGTGCGCAGACAGCCCACCGTACACAGGTGCTCGCGCGCCACAATGGTCGCGTACGCAGAAAGTGGCGACTGCATAACTCTCGTCAGAGAGCTCTGATAATCATGAAGCAGTCTCAGCAGCTGGGTGCCATAGCTGTATTCGTTGTAAGCAGCACCTGCCCCACCCAATGGTGGCTGTGTAACCGACGGGAGGAGCGAGTGGACGAAGCGCGAGCACTCTCCCACAGTTCCTGCACGTTGTTTCGAGACATGTACGTCTAGGTTCATCGAGGGAGTTGTTCGCATGCCCGTATATAGCTAATTAAACCTTCCCACCGTAGGGGCGGCCCGCGACCTTGATCATCATGAGCGAAGTTTTTCATAGACGTTGTGACTGCCTTAAATGACCAACCGGTAAGCAATATCTTCTTGCTAGCCTGCACCTAATTTCCCCCAGGCAGCGCCAGCAGCACGCCGCCTCTCACTGCCTTCACCTCTGACTATGTCGCAAGACACGAAGACAACCGACGAAGGTCACGACTCTATACCACATGGCGCTGCGCGTCGATCGAGCACTGTGCTGCAGGTGAGCTTGCTCGTTATTCACCGTCATCCTTGCGAGTCGAAGCTCACCCAGGTACAACTCTCCAGCGGGTGGCCTACATGATCTTCGTGGGTGGCACGCTAGCAGTGTGCAAACGCTGCCCGCGCCTCGCTATGCGGCTTGGCCTGAGCAGGGCCCGCACAGAAAATCTGGGTGGCGCAGCATCTACGATGATGCAGAAAGTCGTGCGCGTTGGGGCCACGACGCCCGCAAGCAACGATCATGAGAAGGACCCTTAATCGTCTGCCGCCTTCTGGCTTTGACCGCCACTACTATATTCGGAACGATCTTGCTTAACCTTGGAATTCTCTGCTCCCTCCACTCGTTCACACGTACCGTACCTCTTTCCCCCCAAAATCTCTCAGGCCGCAGATGCCGCGAGACTTCACGTTCGACGACGACCCACCAACATTCAGTCCCTAATGTATAATTACCGACTTCCAACTTGCATACCACCATTTTCAACATCTTACATACTATTAGTGCACTTTTAATTCCTAGAAAGTACTTTGCATTAGGTGTCGGGAAATCTTTTTAGCGGTGTAGAGACATACAACAGCCAATGATACTTGTTGCCATTACTTAAAGAGCGGTTGACGACGACGTGGACAGACTGAGAAAGCATGTCAAGCGTCTCAAAGTGGGGGACCCCCTGCACCATCATCTGAGGACGCACAATTTTGTTTAGAAATTCCTGCCAGATAGCGACCGACAGACGTGGTAGAAGCGGTGTTTCACAGCTCAATACCAAGCCTTTTCGCCACGGCAATTTGCCCAGATCCCAATACCGCGCTCTCCCATGAGCCTTGTATTAGGTTCAGGTGGCATCAATGACAGCGCTGTGAGGTCTACCCGCCGCGAACGTGAGCAGAAGGCCGCCGCTCGGGTGCGGTTGGCCTTAGGGCATTCCGCGTTCAGTAGAATAGACTCCGCGCTGCCAACGGACTACGAATAATTGGATGTCCACTGGTGACTGCAGCGAGAGTTGCGCAAGACGCGCCCACGTGACTAGTCGCACAACGCGTCGCGACTCGCGACTCGCGTAGGTCCGGAGCAGGGATCAGCATGGTATTACATCAGCATAGCACATAACGGCACCGAACGCAACGACAACAGGTACGTGACAGAGTTTCATGATAGTATTCTGGCGAGCAACACTTCAAGAGAGAAAGAGTTCCGCGTTTATGGTCGGGGATAGTTGGACAAGGAGGCAACGCATCACTTGTACATTGCGTCGCGAGAGCCAGGAATGTCGTCTCAATCATCGTCCTCCGACTCTTTCGCAACCGGCTGCCTCCTGCGGGAAGAGTTCGGCTTAGCCGCCTTTGAAGGTGGCTTGGAGGATGCCTTTGCCTTGCTTGCAGGTGCACGCTGTCGAACGGTCAGTCACAACGAACAACAAAATACCGAACTTCACACAGAAGACTTGCCTTGCGCTTCTTGCCAGCATCGGCGTCCTCGTCTTCTTCCTCGACGTCGTCGTCCTCCACAGCAGCAATCTCGTCACCGAAGTCCTCACCAGACTCGCTATCGTTTTTCTTGGCTGCCCTCTTCTTCGCAGGAGCCTTCTTAGCGGCTGCAGCCTTCTTAGCGGGTGCACGCTTCTTGGGCTTCTCTTCCTCCTCGTCTTCGTCTTCTGCCTCTTCTTCCTCTTCCTCCTCATCTTTGGGCTTCTATGAAGGTACAAACCACAGAAAGTTACATCAGTGGCTTGAAGTCTTTGCTGCGTAAGCACTTTCGCACTGACCTTGGCCTTACGTGCCTTCTTCTTGGGAGGCTCGCCGTCGTCCTTCTTTGCCTTTTTCGCTGGTGTCTTCTTCTTGCTAGCATCTGCGTTGGGCTCGCCGGGGCCCTTGTCATCGTCAGGGATCTCATCAGCCTCCCATGCACGATTGACCTTCTCCTGTTCGGCTTCCTTGAGGTCGGAATAGCCGTCAACGCCACTTGGCTCGGAGTACGACTTTTTGAGCTTGGCCACAACCTCCTTGGAGAGACAGCCCCAGTGCAGGTATTGGCTGAGTAACTTTGGTCAGCGTACAGGACTTGGTGTATGTTAGACGAGCGTACAAAGATTTGTTGCCTCTGAAGTCAACTTCTTGACCTATTCTGAAGTAGTCCTTCCCGATGGACTCTGAAAGACAACGTCAATTCAGTCGTGGATAGGTAAGTGCCGCGCTATGCCCTTACCGCTACAACCTAAGCCAGTGTTCAGCATGTTATCTCTGTATTTGAGAACTGATTTCCCACCTTTGCATTTTGCCCGGCCAGACGAAGCGTACTCCAGCTTGAACACGCCCGGCTCATCGGACTTGTCCTTTTTCGCGGCAGCCTTTGCACCTGCCTTCTTCTTGGGTTTCTCTTCCTCCTCTTCGTCTTCCTCCTCGCCGTCATTCTTACGCGCGCTTTCAGGAATGTCCTCGTCGGCGACATGACCTTCCTCCCAAGCCTTGCGGATTTTATCTTTGTCTTCGTCCCTCAGTTCTTCAAAGCCATCGAGGTCGTCGGCCTCCTCGATGGACTTCTTGATGTTTGCGAGCACTTTGGCAGTTGCACAGCCCCAATGGCGCCATGCACTGTTGGGTAGACGGGGGAATGAGTACGGCTACGAACTTAGGAAGAAAACCTAGAGAATGATGAAATGTCGCGAAGACGGCTGGAATACGGCCCTATCACAATTCCAACCGCAGCATATGGACCGGAGCAACCCTTTGAGACGTTCCGACACAGGGCAGCTCAAAGTCCAGTCCATCACGCGTCGTGAAGCCTCCATAGCGAGGAAATAGTCAAGCTCAGTGTCAAAAATCTAGCACGTACAAGGTCGTATTTCCTCTGAAATCCACAAGCGACCCGAGTCGCAACTCGCCCTTGCCGATGGGAGTACCTTCAAGCCACACAGTCAGAGAAGCTACGACAAGAGGCTCGCACAATATTTACCAGCACACGGCTTTGGACCTGGGATGTTGTAGAGAGCACAAAAAACGCGAAAATCAGCCCGATGCGCGACGTGTGGTTGCCAACGCAGCCCGTGTTGAGAACGCACCCTTGCACTTGGCGCGCGCGCTGGACGCATATTCGAGACGGTATCCGCCCTTCTTGCCTCCCTCTTCGTTGTCAGACATTGCGGGGTGCGGGTTTGGGGGCGTGGGGGGCGGTGTGCGAGGCGGTGGTGGTGTGAGAGAAGAACGACGTGGGGAAATTAGGGCTCGACGTTCGACTTTGGCGTTATATGGGACCAATAATCAAAGTCCGCTGCTTATTCAATGGACTTAGGCCAGTCTACGGCAGGCCCATGCTTTTGGACCGCCTCTGCCATCTCCTGTCCTACGGCACCTGCCCTGGCTCGCGTACGAGTTGTTCGTGGTCTCGAGCGTGCAGGTGGTCGGAGAGGAAAATGTGTCGGGTCGCATGCTCGACAGGTTACCTTGTTTGGTATGTCGCAATCAACAATAACCGAAAACATCCGTGGCAAACATCTGATTCTTTAAACTCGCAGTATTGTACTATAAATTCGAATGCCCAGTCGAGCTCAAATGCGACCAGATACGCTGCCATATAGTCCTTCTCGAACGAAGCTTATTGCCACCGTCTCTCAAATATTAATATGTACCACCGAGTTCCATGGTCACCAAGATTTTCAAAATATAGATCTCCCACCTGTGCCAGACCTATGAAAAGATGAAGCTGGTTCTGGTGGAGGTCAAGAGCTTCTCCATGAGACTACGTCTACTCCGGGGCCCACCCCTTCGTGAGCTTTCGGTCACTTGATGCCAATCTACAGTCATCTTCCAGAGGTCAAGCAGCGGTACTACCGCATTGTTCGGGCCTTATGACCGCAGAATAACGTACTTGCCAGGATCTGCCATCAGAACACCAACTCGCGGACCTCCAAAGTGTTCTACACCGCTCAATTGACCGCCCGCTATAAGTACTTCAAGTGGTGATTAACGCTCAGCCAAGTCGAACTTGTTTCGTCCCACCGTGTAAGTCGAGAAACAGCGCATACCGTGTTATCCGTCTCACACGCAGTCACCAGCCGTTCCAGATACACCACAGAGTAAACCTACCACCAATCGCAGCTCGCAGTGACTCGCTGTATTGACGCCATGGATCCCCCCTCCTTATCGTCATGTCCCGATGAGCTACTGCTCAAAATATTTCGCGAAGTTGAAAATCTCCCGCTATCGCTCAAGCCAGAGCCATGGCTGAGGGAATGGCTTTCTAAACCATACCTATGGATTGTGACGATTACACACGTTTGCCGTCGTTGGAGAGCTCTCGCTTTGGAGACCCCGAGTTTGTGGACCACCATCGATGTGCAACGGCCTCTGGATTGCGTCAATGCTTTTTTAGAGCGATCAAAACCTCTTCCGCTTGCACTCAACATGTCCGCAATGTTGTTTGGGCGCATCAGACTTCCGGACGCGGGTCGCTTGTTCCTCGAGCTTCCGCGATGTCGTTCATTGGAAGTCGAGCAAGGCGCACTTGGCCTACAACTCTTCGATCCGATCCATGCTTGGCGCGAATGCGCACAATCCATCGAATCCCTCCTTTTCGTCGACATTGGTTTTAATTCCGGCTCCCCGGATATTCCTGATCGTCCGCCCCAGCTTTTCACGTACGAGCTACTCTCGTTGAAAAAGCTGGAATGGCTGGGTTGGCGACATGGGAGCTTCACGAGTGTCATATGCCCTCGTTTGACCAGGCTAATGTTCTCAAATCCCGACGTCATGCTTCCTTTCACTCAATGGCTTACTTTCCTGCATGACGTCCCGCTTCTGGAGGAAATGAAGCTTGGAGCAGCTATCGTGCCAACGCCGATAAATCCTGCAGCACCGAGAACGCGACCGGACCTCGTTGTCCAACTTCCCCACTTATCATCTCTTGAACTTTACGGGAATTCGCGTCTCGACACGGCCGACGGCCCGCTAGGAGAGCTTGCTCTTTTTTGCCACCTCGAATTTCCCGTACACACAGCCATCAAATTCCCTCCCTGCAAGCTACAGTCGTCCTTCCTTGTCCTTGCCATAGCCGAAAGATACCTTACACAGCCGGCAGTCCGTAACAGATATGTTACAACTGGGCCATCTATGATTGCTATCGAGCGTTGGGATACTTACTTTCATGTCTCCGTCTGGGACATCCTGCCAGAGCCACCGTCGATGTGCTGGCAATGGGAGACAACACGTTCTCATCCCCCGCCCCCCTCACTGGAAATCCAGTTTGAGGTCCCCGCACCCGATAATCACGATCTTCCGCAGCTTTACGACCGCGCCATGCAAGTACTGAACGCGGCTTACCCACTACACCTTGTGGAGACCCTGTTCTTCGCTGACAAAGTCTCACCCATCGACCATTTGCCCAACGTACTCACCTACTTCAGGGGTCTACTGCAGAGGTTGACGGGTATACGAACGTTATATCTTCAGGGAAAATATGTGGATGGTCTGCTCGCAGTCCTATTGAGGCAGCCCCCTGCTATCCTCAACCCGGCCAACAATGAGAACGGCGACGAGGAGCCTGAACTTACACCACAAGATGCCGGCCCGGATACTCCCTTCATCTTCCCTTCTCTCAGAACCATTAGCCTTTGTCAAGACAACAGTTCGTTTTATTATCCAACCCCGTATGTCAAACCGCCCCCATCGTTCATTATAATATGCGCCGCTCTACAAAACCGCAAGACTAACGCCGGCTGTCGCATTGATCGCATGCACTTGTGCGGTGAACCGAGCCCTCTTTTCACAAAGCCGGGAATGTTTGTCAGCTGTGGAGGAACGACGTACGATGTTGCGGACCCCGTCAATCCCATATCCTTACCCATTTTCGGAAGTGACTCCTCGAAACGTAGTTGTACATAACTCGATATGCGTTCGAACGATTCCGGGTCAACTATTCGAGACAAAACGACCCTAGATTTCATTGTGGCAGGCCTTATCTCTTCTCTTTTGGCTGGAACTAGCATTCGGCAGTGCTTGGCGGAACAGTGAGGCCTTGCTTTTACGGGGACGATACCGTCTGATCGAAATGATTGTCTGGTAGATGGAAGTATCGCTCGCAACCAAATTAACGGTTTGAAATTTAACGTTAGACATTGGTTTCAGGATGGAAGTATTGTACACTCCGATCTATGCCGTGGCGCAGTACGATGCGTTCATCCCGGTGTCCGGAAGTCTTGAGCTAACTTTGCCCATAGAAAATTGGCTTGGAGACATGTATAACATTGCGGTAGATCCACGGTAATAACGCCCTTGAGTAGCCGTTTAGTAGTGTCAGACCGCTTCCAGGCGGCCGGGGGTACAGATAAAAACATACAAGACAGTCCGGTAATGTCCAAAATACGATGAAGTCTGAAGTAGCCGTTCCAAGACGACGACCAAGGAACTAACAATGGCTTGAATTCTAGGAAGCAACCTATGGGTAGTAAAGGTGTCTGCGATAGCAAGATGCACGCTGCATAGTCATGTTCCCATTGCGGAAAAATCCTGTCACAGAGACACATTCGTGAGTACAGCCTGGATGCAAGTCCGCATGTTATGCCTACTAAGGACTCACGGACTGCGTGATTATACTGCTTAAAACCGAGAATTCGCCTTCATTCTTGAGTTCTTGCCGGTCGAAACGTCCGATGACGGAGTGGAATGCGTTCACATCCACCTCATGCATGACGCTCAAAATAGGCTCTCGGACATTGAGTCTGTTAGATGGGGAACAATGGGTAATTCCTATGTACACTGTGGCTTCACTTACATAGTTAAGAGCGTGATCGCGTATACTGCCCGACGTCGATGAACATAACGTGTGATCAGCGACAACCGCTGCAAAATATCGTTTAGCCCACTTACATTTGCTGAGCATCATGTTGAAGAATAGATGATAGTTTAGAAAGGGTCTCAAAATGTACTACAATCATGAGACAAATGAGTTCGGAGGTGATCAGGAGTGATCAACTTGAGTGAACCGTACTGCCATCAGGTTCGCAAGCTCAACTGCGCTGGTATGCGGCATCAGGACCATTTCCGAGCGCGCTTTGTAGTATCTCACCCTGTTAAAAGTCCTGTACACACAGTTACAGCTATAAGCTTTGACAGAATATCATCAGACCTCGAGGTGTGTTCAGCGGTGACGTTCAAGGCTACGTGTAATGGAAGCCATCTCACCTCCTGAAGCCGGTGCGATTCTTGCACAGACATATTGCCATGACAATGGCAAGAATCATGTCCCCAAATAGTGCGGCAGCCAAGGCTGTGGTCCCAGAAACCTAGAAGGCATAATTTCAGACTATATGACTGACAATGAATATCGGTACTCACCTGTCCCGTTATTTCTGCAGTAATGGTTGACCTGATAGTCAGACTAGTGTGGCAAGTTAATATTAGGGCTTACGATTAAAATACTGAACACGCACTCTTGGATAGGGAATCCTGACAACAGTGACACGAGTTAGATCAACAACTATAGAGCTTGAGAAACATACGGATGATCAAGGCTATAACATGGACGCCAGTATTACTGAGTGATGTGGATCGAATTGAGCGAATAAAATACTTGCCGAATTCGCCGACGACCCACAAAACCTGCATGAACATCGGCATCAGTGACAGTGCGTAATTAGGGGCGGAAGATATGCTACCCACACAAGATGAGGCGAGCCATATCTTCCTACTGACTACCGTGCGAAGCTAGTCAGCGAAGCCATGCATACTCTGTGTAGTCCTTGAGTAATGGACTGACATTTCCAAATACGAAATATCAAGTAGCTGATACAACACGCGCTGTAAGCATGGACCCTTGCATCTTTACGTGGGTATGATTCCTACCTGTGCACTAGAATGCCGACTACGACCTGAAGTCATCATGAGCGAGTGTATGAGCGTTAGACAAGGACATGTTGAGCTTACCGTAATGATCATCCAAACCTGTGAATGGCCCGTGAAAATCAACGTTAGAAATTCGACAAGGCGCGGCTGGGTCTCACCGCTACAGCCCTGGAGTAATCGGACTCAGAATTTCTATAGCTGTATCAGGGGAAGTTTCCTTACCAAGGATTTATGAGGAGAACGGAGATATTGCCATAATTTGAGACAAGGCAGTAGTACGCGAAATAAGTGATGACTGCTTGATGAGACGAATCGAGAACCCTGATGCGGGTTCAACATTATGAATGCCAAAGGAGGTGTTGGGGCTCACCATACACTTGCGACCTGTGCATTGTCGTGAGCTAAGCGATATATCCAAGAGGTAAAACGGCGTACCATAAGCTGTAGAAGCCAAGGATCGGCCCGCGACCTTTGCGATCTAGCATAAGTAACGAACTGACAGCAGACAACGCCGTATAGTCTAGATATCGTCCACAGTTAGTAAAACGAAGTGAAGGGATCACAAACGACTACATACATGGCCGCAATAACGACGCCTACATATATAGTACCCAGGAGTGCATTGAAGTCGATATGAGGGGTGGAGCCATGACCAACAGGGCCGTTGGCGGAGGGGGTGTACATCACAGTATGATGAGATGAAGCTCTGTATCGGGCGTTATATATGGAGGCTACACTGAAACCGAATACGCCATGGCAAATTTCCGGGTGGAAATGGTCCAAGAAGCAACGCTGGTGGCGCAGCATAGTAGCAGCACGCGTCAATACACATTTCTCACGAAAGTCTAGTATTGATAGTCTCAAGCTTCGAGTCGTTGTGTGGCGCGAGTATATCTAACGGTATTAGAGCTACAATAAGCGTACACAGAAAAAATGAGCTCACTGCCGTGGCCGAATGACTGTCCCTGTCGCGAGGAGCCACGCACATTGATGTACCGGTGGGTTCTGACCGATCAGAACCCAACTAAAGGCGTACATCGGCGACCCCGGGGGCTTAACATTTGGCTCTCTTGTATTAAAGGGCTTCGATTGGACTCGGAGATCCCCTACAATCTGTTTAGAACGGTCTGTTTGAACAAACGAACATGAGGGACGGTCGATATCCATACCTTGGGGTAAACTTAGATGTCTTGAGGTCCCAGGATCGACTGTAGACATTAGTACACAGATACGAAGAATCGTTCTAAATGTCGCGATGTGAAATGCATTGAGCCTGCGGTTGGTAAACAGAGGGTCGATATTCGATAAGCTAGGCCTATCTTAAAAGCGAAGGACGATCAAAATCTGACCGTCGTGAGTCGTAACGAGCACAGTCCTCTTCCGGAACTGACTATGAATTCCAGCTCCGACTCATAGCGGCGATACGCTATAATATCCCGCTGTCGGGTATTTTCGCCACCTGCGTCTCTTCTTCAGTGGGCTCAACGCGCGAGTTGCCAGCAACATTGACAGTGGAGGCCATGTGGTTCTAGAGAGCTGCGCGTGAAGACACTATTCAAGAGGGGAGGAGGCAGAGGAAGTGAAGAAAGGGCGGTGGCAAAGACTCAAATAGAGAGAGGGCAAGTGGCAACCAAGTCGTCGGCCCGTAGTCGGCCCGCTGCTGCGAAGCTCGCAGATGGGGGAAAAGGCTAGGGGTTGTGAACAGGGATAGGTCCACTTCAGGCGGCGCCCCTCCGCCGCAGCCAACCATATTATATATACAAAATGCGAGTCGAAGCCTCGCCGCTTGATCTGAGGATCGTAACAGATACTCGAGGCATGCTCGGACATATGACATTTCGTAACTATCTGCACCATACAGTTGTGTTGTCCATGCAGTGTCCGGGTAATGGGATGTCTGTGGGATATGACAAGGTTATAGGTATAGGCATCTCAAGCAGTAGTTGGCAGGTATATCTTTCTCAAGTGACGAGGCAGAGTGAACTCTCTGCAGACAGGGCACATTTTCTTCGTGGACAGTGCCGTCTTAATGCAACTATATGTCGCGCACTGGTCAGCGCTTTACTCTGTATGCTGAAACATATGCTACTTACGGAGTGCAGAACAAATGACCACACCGTGTGACACTGCTCTCTTTAGGAGCCTCCAGGCACAGAGGGCAAGAGATGAAGACACCCGATACGGGTGATTTGTCTTGAGTGGCGCTTGCAGCTTCTGCCTTCGTCGAGGGAGCTTGGGTTACGGCTTGTTCCTCGCTCATTACTTCCTGCGCTGAGCGATCGACAGCACCTTCCCTCTCCGGCACACGTGCAAAGCCATAATATGCCTCTCGCACCTCCTCCAGTTCTTCTTCGTCATCCTCTGTCCAATAATTTGGATCGCTGGATTCTTCTTCCCCTTCCTCTCCGCGCTCGTTCTCCTCTGGGAAGACCCTGCTACCAAGTTCGTCTTCCCATCCATCCGCCGAGTCATCAATAAAATCGTCGTCGCTATCGCTGTCGTCATCGTCACTATCGTCACGATGAACGGCGGCGTATTCAATGTGCTAGTAGCATACGCTTAGCTTGTTGGACAACGATGTCGGTTGCAGGGAACTTACTACTCGCAGGCCTGCTGCGGTCTTGAAGTCCCTTTCGCAGACAGCACAATAATGATGTCTGCGTGAATATACCCAGTGCTAGAGATATCTATGTGTTAGTAACGCAATAAAAACACATATGAAAAGGAAACGTACATTACGCAGGGAGTTCTTGTTAGCGAAGCGGCGATCGCAAGTGTTACACTTCGGGTGATTGGACGACAGCTGAACGTGCTGCGCCCGAGCTTCATCACCCGGGAAATAACGATCGCACAAAGTGCAATAAGACATGTCGGCGTAGTAGATATCTGCCATGGTTGAATTTGGGATGAGATGAGAGTTCGAGTACGAGTTGGCAGTGAGGCTGGACGTACCCAAAGCCTCCCTTTAAATAGACGTGGGGCCGTAAGGAAAGCGGACGGCTTGCAGTGTGGAGTGTAGACCCGCTCTTACCGACAGACCGACACGGCAACATGCCGACGTCGGTCCGCAATGGGGCGTTGAAATTTGGACCGGACGTTGCTGAAGTGCTAGCACAATCGTTCAGTAGGCCAAAAGGCCCAAGGTGGGTCGCATCCGCAATGGGGCGACGATAGTCTCAGCGACTTGGTCATAATTCCAGTCAGTCAGGAGTTTTGTGAAATGAAGCTGTGTATTCCGTGCTGGGCATAGTAACATACATACCGGCATCATGGCGGTGAGGAGGAAAGGGTTTCACTTCAGCTGAACGCTCCTTTTATAGCTGCTATTTATTAGACGCTCAAGCGACGGACGTACGCACGCACGCGAGGCGCTGTGCGACTTCAATCACTCAACATTCTCCGCCGCCTGTATTTATCTTCTCCCTTGCCACTACCCTTCACACTCGGACTTCACTATTGTTGTATTTATTAGCTCTATAACATGCATTTTACCAAACCCGCTTGGGTGGTTCATCAAGGTGCGTGGCAGGTCGCTTTCAGAGAGATTCAGGATATTAACTCCTCCGCAGACTCCATGAGCAGGGGTCAGCGAGGCCGTGGCACCATCTACTCTTGTCATGTACATCCAGACGGCTCTCGCATAGCGACAGGTGGAATTGACGCGAAAGTTCGAATATGGAGTACCAAACCTATCCTCAATCACGCTTCCGAGCTTGCAGGCCGACCCCCGAAATCTCTTTGTACCCTGGGCATGCATACAGGTCCTGTATTGTGCGTACGATGGGCACACTCAGGAAGATGGCTTGCAAGTGGAAGTGACGACACAATCATAATGATTTGGGACCTCGACCCGTAAGTGACTGTGTTCAATGATGTATTCGAGGGAGTCAACTCTGGCAACACAGTTCGGCGCGAGGGAAAGTTTGGGGGTCGGATGAGATCAATGTAGAGGGATGGAAACCGTTGAAACGGCTTCCAGGCCATGAAAGCGGTATGTCGTATTATAATTGCTACTCGGACGGTAATACCCACTCGTGCTAGATGTTACGGACATGGCATGGTCCCCCGACGACAGATACCTGGCCTCCGTAGGATTGGACTCGCAGATAATAATCTGGTGCGGGTTCACACTTGGTGCGCATAACTTTATTTTGCATGCTACTTCTACTTACTGTCCACATAGAACGACTACGCCGGCTTGACAGCCATCAAGGCTTCGTCAAAGGCGTGTGCTGGGACCCTGTTGGCGAATTCTTAGCGACCCAGTCCGATGATCGGTCAGTCAAGATATGGCGAACCACAGATTGGGAGGAAGAGGCTGAGGTCAAGAAGCCTTTCGACAAGTCCCCAATTACATTCTTCCGTCGACCGAGGTAATCAAACTCCCCGAACGCAGCGTACGATACTCATTGTTCTCAGCTGGTCCCCAGATGGTGCACACATCACTGCTGCCAATGCAACAAATAACAACGGATATGTGTTCATTGCTGCTGTCATCGCTAGGAACTCGTGGACATCCGAAATTAGTCTTGTCGGTCACGAGAATGTGGTCGAAGTTGCGGTATGTATGCGTATTCTGCAAATGTTCTCTTATGCTTATCGAGTATAATAGGCTTATAACCCGCATATATTCTTACGCGACCCAAATGCACCTGTGGTCGCCTCAAATATATGCTCTGTGGTAGCCCTTGGCGCTGACGATCATTCGATCTCAGTTTGGCAAACAAAGTCAGCTCGGCCTCTTGTTGTTGCGAAAGAAGTCTTCGACAGGCAGATCATGGACCTCAGCTGGTAAGAGGCCGCATTTGAACCATGCGAAAACCGCGCCGTACACATGACTTATGTAATCCTCTAGGGCTTCCGACGGCCTCACGCTATACGCCGTATCCTCTGATGGTACCATGGCGGTCTTCAGCTTTGACCAGAACGAACTAGAGGGTATTGCACCTGCCTCCGCACAAGATCAATACCTCAAGAAGTTCGGTTTTACACCGCCACCTCTGCCTGAGGGCTTCTCACACACAATAAAAGAGTCGAGTTCTCAGATGACACCCCCGCCATCACCTGGCAGGACGCAGCCAGCGGCACATTCACACGATGGCTTTGGCGCACACAATGGCGGTGAACAGGTCAATATGCTGGTCGCAAAGCGCAACGTCAAGAAGAAACGCGTACAACCTACCTTCGTCGGTACCCTTGGCGCCTCAGTGCCGTCTGCAGCAAATCCACCCCCAGAAGCGATGTCGATTCCGTCCGCTTCGACCAGCGTACCTGCGCCACCGAAAACCAATGGCAGATCCTTCCACGAGGTCATTGGACTTACCGCTTCTTCTTCCCGACCCGCACACGCCCCTTCGCTTTTATCAGAAGCGCTGTCTGCCGCGAACGCCTACTCACACGGCGCTAGTGGCGGTCTGAGCACCAACGAGGATCTCAGCATGGACTTGTCGTATCCGGATGACGTGGACATGACTACTGAGGTGCAGATCAGCGCGTTGGACACGAGCGGGAAAGGAAAACGCAAGGCGAGCGCGGCGGATCTGCTCGACGAGCGGCCTTCGAAGCCGCGCACACTGGGTGGAGACCGCGTGCGCGACACAGTTGTAGTCCGTGAGTTGGCACCCGGAAGTCGTATGGTGGGGAGCGAGCAGATGCTGGTTGGTCCTGCTGAAAATTTCGGAGGGCAAACTTTGGCAGGCCGACTACCTATGCCGCCCTTACTTACATATCTGAAGGCTACTGTGGAAGGCAGCGAGGATATTTTGGAGGGCCGGAATTCGGAAGATGGTAGTAAGTCTGTCGCAAAATGCACTGGTTCACAAACTCATCGCGTCGTCCAGGTCCAAACGAGGTCATTTATGTCAGCGGCAAACAGACGCAATGGCTAGATTATGTGCCATCTCCAATTATCGCATTGGTCGCGACGAGCGCGTTCTGTGCGGTTGCCATGGATGATGGTTCATTGAATGTATATTCACCAACGGGCAGGCGGTGAGTGCTGTGTTGTTCAGGCCGACCGTCTGTTCACATCAAAATCAGGTTAATGCCTACTATGAGTTTTGGCTCCATATGCTCTTCGCTTAGCGGGGCGAAGAACTGCCTCATGCTCCTTACATCCTCGGGTCAAGTCCATGTCTGGTATGTTCATGTTCTTGGGATCTATGATAATAACTAATGCGCAGGAACATAGGAACATAAAACAGCAGCGCGCCGTTTTCCCGCCGACAACAGTCTCCTCCGTCCTCAGCTCCTCTCCCAACTGCACAGTGCTCTCCACCTCAGTCCGTCCAAATGGTGCTCCCATCTTCCAACTCTCTACCGGCACGGCATACTCGTACGATCCTGCTCTCTATGCATGGACCAAGATCGGCGACGGATGGTGGGCTGAGGGCTCGGACGCATGGCAGGGCAGACAACGTGGCAATAGCCAGTTGTCTGCACGCGGCGTCGTCAGCATCGTTGAAAACGGCGTGAGCGAGCACACGCCTGTAGGTGCGACCGCGGAGACGGCTCGCCCAGCTTGGTGGAGCGCGGCATTGACGCTTGGGCACCTGGAGACGCGCCTCCACGCCGCAAAGGCGTTGGACAGTCCTCAAGAATACAAGCATACACTCGTGCTCTACGCTAAGAAGATCGCGGACGAGGGCTTCCGAGCAAAAGCAGAGGAGTTGGTGAAGGAACTGTTTGGCCCTGTGTATTGGTTCGTTTTTCTCGGGCTGGCCAAGCTAAACGCGTATTAATGTGTGTTAATCTGCATTAACAGGCGACCCGGAACACGGGACGATACATGGTCGCCAATGGTGCTTGGGTTGGCAAAACGTGACTTGCTCAAAGACGTCCTGAACGTATTCGGTACGTACAAGCCAAATTGCGCAGTACCCAATTCACTGACCTAATCTGTCTTCCAGCTCGTAGTAAGACTTTGACGAAACTTGCTATCGACTGGCAAGACACGCTGAAGAAGGCAGCTAGTGAAGATTAGACATCAGACTACTGATTGTTGGTTTTGGTTATGTTCTTCGTGTCGTTACCTGCTTTGATTGAACATTGTTGATACCTTCGTACACTACTGTATCCAGCTTTATTCTGCCACAATTCCAATTATGAGGCGACGTCTCATCTTTGCGCTATGATGAGTGGTAATAAAGGGGTGTGAATGACTGGTACAGAAGTGAGATAGCGGTTGTCACCGTTGCCACTCAACCCTCATCACGCTCCTTTTGACACCCTCGTCCAGTCTCCATATTGTCTCTGCCCGTCCCTTGGGCCTTGCTCGTGTAGTCGGCAAACCCGTCTCCACCGCCTGGATGAACTCTGCTACGCCGCCACCTACACCAAAATATACTTTTTTTGCCGCAACGAGGCAGAGATAGCTACTTGGTGATTTCTGGTCCTTGATACCGATGTTCAGCTTCTCATCGGTAAGCTGTTCAAGCGGCTGCTCGACATCTTCTCTTCCAGTACAGGCGCGCCACATCAGGTCCAAGAGTGCACCCAAGCTGTCTGTACGATAAATCGTCTCTGAAGTGATGACGGTGTCGTATTTGCCGGTTGTGGAGGCAGCAGCCAGATCGAACGATTGCCAAGATCCGGAAAAGAAGCGTAGCTCGATCCCATAGTCAGAGAGCGATTGTTGGAAGGCAGCTAGTAGTGCGGGAGGCAGTGGAAGGTCGCCTGGCTGTGTGGGGTCGGCTGATGGAAGCACATCTCTGTCTTCTGCGTCCTCCTCTGCGGGGTCTCCGAATGGCTCCGTAGTGTCATCTGATGCTTTCGCATTCGACGTTGATATGGAGTTTCGCTCGGTTTCAAATGCTTCCCGAAAAGGTTGTGAAGCGTGTGACATGTCTGAAAAGACAAGTGCGTCAGGACTGCCGATGTTAATTTTGAGGGAAAGGAGGCGCACACCAAACCAGAATAGCATTAGGAAGGGTGACCAACCGAAACACAAGGTCGTTATAGTCTTGCAGATGGAGAGCTATCCGGCGACCTGGTACAGGCGCGGCTGAAAATACAGATTGAAGAATATACAACGATGGAACAGCCGTTCCACAGCCAAGCTAAATGAGATCAGTGTTCGTACATGACGAACAGTTGATGGATGCTTACTTCCAATATTCGTGGGGAATTCAAAGCGTTGATTGACAGTTGACTGTATAGCACAGTTGCTAGGTCTATGCTGCATTCCCATGTTTTCAGACCACCCTCATATACACCTGGTACGAGGTCCGACGGGGCTTCGACGTATTCAAGATCGGTAAGACTAGTGGAATCTACGCCGCTGGGGTTTTCGGGCGAACTAGAGGCTATGAGCTGGAAACGAGCATCAAAAAGATCCCTGCGAGGTATATTAATTTCTATGTCATCTCCTTTGCGTGGGACTATGTTCAACGGTGAATACGATATTTCGGGAGGCAGTTGGGCAATCTACGCATATGTCAGTACGATCAAATTCTACGATGGGTCCATAATGAGACCATAATTACAAGATCTGTGAGACTGTGTTCAGCGAAGATCTTGTGGGCTGCGGGTTGCTCCTGGGAAGTTGACGAGCTTGTACATTTCTCTGAGTGATCCACCACTAGGGTAGGATCTGTGCCTAGCTCAACGTCGTCAAAATCAAAGTTGAATTTGAACATCTACAAGAAGCATTAGCGTATCACGTATATGATGCATGAACTTACGGTGCTCAAATCGCGGATATTCCACTGAAGCACTGAAGGGGATGAGACAAACTTCGAGCATCGTTTTGAGAACTTCAGCTATGGCGGCCGAATACGGTTGGGATAAGACATACGGATGGCATGTTATGGTTCGTTGGTGTAGTTGGTTATCACGTCCGTCTCACAACTATGTTGCGCACGGGAGGTCTCCGGTTCGAGCCCGGATCGAACCATGTTTTTGATTCTGACTTCAATCCAGCATGTAATGTCTTCAGGCGGTGCCGAAATCATTTTTCCCCCGTGTACACTGTACAGCAACAGTTGCAGTAGGGTTCTACAGATAGTCATGATGATAAGTATACTCGGCTTCTGACGCAGAGGAATCACGGTCTATCGCCGCTGGGCATCGGAGCTGTAATTGAAAGGTGTGGCGTTCGTCGCGAGTCGCGACGGACGTCACGTCAAATCCTGATCATCGATCATCTCTCTTACTGACAGAATCTTGCGTCCAGCGACGAAGACATTCACTCGAGTCTCGCTCACAGCAGTGAGCTGACTTCTGCTGTGCAAGCTCCATGTAATTCTGATCCCGTCAGAGATACTCGCGTCACGCTTAGAGACTAACTACACTGGAATCCCGTAAAAGATGAGTATCGACACATGCTGTTACTACTGTGCGCCACCAGTGTTGCTTCCTGGGCTGCTAGACTACTTTCTAGAAAGCGGCGGTGTCGTATTAGGTTTCACGATCCAAAGACTCTATATATTACGCTTGAGACAGAGCGTCATCTCACTCTACTGCGATGCGCATCCCCTCAGCCAACGGCCCTGTGGACCACAGCATAAGAACCGATATTGATATCAATGGACTCTTGGGGATCCTATATCTGGGTGTTATGATTGCGGCCATGTACGTAGTCATTTTCAATCCCTGGAATTCGTTTTGCTAACTCCGGGCGGTGTCTAGACTATACGGCGTTGTCTGCTGTCAATTTGTTACTTATGTTAGGTCGCAAAGATCGCGAGATGATCCATGGCTTCTAAAGTTTATGGTACGCCGATCTACCTCTTGGATAAATCGCTTACTAGATTACGACAACGCACAGGTTGCAAGTGTTTGGTGAGCCCCAACACCCCCCTTTCTGTCTGGCATCCATAACGTTAACCCCGCATCAGGATTCTCGATTCGTCTCATCAAGCGGTCATCACGTATTTCGTGTACTACTGCCTTGTCTTAAACTATGGCAACATCTCCGTTCTCCTTATCAATCCTTGGTAAGGAAACTTTCGCTGATACTCTTGCAGAAAATCTGAATCCGATTACTTCAGGGCTGTAGCGGTGAGACCCAATTTTGTCCAATATTGCAGGTCGATCTTACAGACAATCCACAGGTCTGGATGATGACCACTGTAAGCTCAACATCGCTTCGTCGGCTTCTTAGACACCGGTTCATCATGAGTTCAGGTCGTAGTCGGCATTTTAGTGCACAGGTAGGAATGATCCACATAAGACACAGGCTTCTTTGCTAACAAGGCTTGTTGGATCAGCTACTTCATAGTTCGTATTTGGAAATGTCAGTCCATCATTTAGGACCATACCAAGTATGCATGGATTCACTGACCGGTTTCGCATGGCAGTCACTCAACAGTACTACATGGCAATCAGTAAATGGGTTGTGTCATTTTGCGTGGGTAGCATATTCTCGGCTCCTTGCTACACAAAATACTAACTTTCACGCAGGTCTTGTGGGTTGTCGGCGAATTTAGCAAGTGTTATGTTCACTCGAGTTAACCGATACACTGATACTGGGGTCCATGTCGTAGTTCTGACTATCCGTATGTCTCTCATGCTCTAGTATGAGTGTTGATCTGACTCGTCTTACAATCGTCAGGATTCCTTATCCATAAGTGCGTGTTTATGACTTTAATCTTGGATTATAATTTCACCTAGTCGCATTAGTCTGACCATCAGGTCAGCCCCTGTTGCGTTAATGACTGGGAAAGTGAGTACCAACGTTCAATATTAGTCATATAGTTTCAAATTGTCCCTCTTAGGTTTCTGGTACCACAGCCTTCGTTTTCGTACTACTTGGAGACCTGATTCTTGCCACTGTCATGGCAATATGTCTGTACAAGACGCGCACCGGCTTCGAACGGTGAGATGGTTCCCACCACACGTCAACTTGAACTCGACTGCTGAACACAACACATACTCTAAGGTCTAATGGCACGATATCGAAGCTTATAGTTGTGACCCTGTGCGCAGGACTTTTAATGGGGTAAGCTTATACAAAATGCTCTCGAGAAAGGTTCTGATGCTGCATTCCAGCGCAGTTGAGTTTGCGGACCTTATGGCAGTACGGCTCATTTAAAGTCGATCATACCTGATCACCGTCGAACTCATCCGGCTCATGTTTGCAGTACGTTTTGAAACCCTTCTTGAACTATCATCTATTCTTTAATATAATGCTCAGCAAATGTAAGTGGCCGAATGATATCTTACCATGGCGCTCGCTGATCACTAGCTCTTTCCATCAACCTTGAGCAGTATACACGATTATGCTCTTAACTATGTGAGTGCAACGATAATATACATAGGAGCTACACATTACTCAACATTTGATAGACTCAATGTCCGAGAGCCCATTTTGAGCAGCATGCACGAGCTAGCTGTGAACGCATGTCATTTCGACATCAGACACTTTGACCAGCAAGAACCCAAGGCGGGTGCTCAAGTTAGCAGTATAATCACACAATCTGTGAGTCATCAGTATGCATAGAATGTACACTTGCACCCAAACTGTGCTCACAAACGTGTCTCTGTATAAGGACTGCTCCCCTATGGGAACATGAATATGCAGCGTACGCTTTGCTCAAGATATCTGTGTGAACGCTTTCAGATCGGAAGCACATTACGGTCATAACTTGCTGTCTAAAACTCAAGGCATTGTTGTTTCCTTAGTCGTCGTCCTGGAACAGCTATCTCAGACTCTGCCCTTTACCCTTCACGCCTGTGTCTTGGACATCACTGGACTATCTTGTAGGTTTTGATTTGTACCACCAATCGCCTGGAGGCGGCCTGTCGTTGCTAAATAACTGCTCGAATGTGTTATCGCCGTAGGTATACCACGATGTCATACATGTCTACAAGCCAATCTTATAGGGACAAAGTTAGCTCGAAGTTTCCGGACATCCAAGCCCAGAATGATTCAGAACGCATCGTACTGCGCCGCGGTGTATCTCGGAGTGTACAATATATCCATCCCGAAAGCAATGCTTAACGTGAGAGCCCAAGCGTTAACTTGGCTGCGAGCACCGCTTCTATCTACAGAACAATCACTTCGATCAGACGGCATCGTCCTCGTGAAACCCAAGCCTCATTGACCCGTCAAGCACCGTCAGATGCTAGGTCCGACGAGGAGAGAAGGCCTGGCACAATGAAATGCTGGGGATGTTTTTTGTCTTGAACAGTTGTCCCGGGATCGTTTGAGCCGAACATAAAAATATGGTTGGCTGGGGCGGCGGGGCCCCGCCTGGAGGCACGTTCGTGGACTTAACCCTATTCGCAAACCCTAACCTTTTTAGCACTCCCAAAAAAAGACCCCCACCGCGAGCGTCTACGAGCTTGGCAGCAGCGACGACCTGGTTGCTTGCCCTCTCTCTTTGCCACCGCCTTTCCTTCACCTCCTCCACCTCCTCCCCTCTTGACTGTTCATTTTACGTGCAGCTTTCTAGAATTATGGCTTCCACTGTCGATGTTGCTGGCAACTCACGCGTCGAGCCCGCTGAAGAAGAGACACAAGCGGTGACAATGCCCGACAGCGGCGATAACGGTGAAGGTGGTAGGCTCAAGATGATCGTCCAGCTTGTCAAGAAATGTCTCGGGGTTAAGGATATTGCTTCAATGTACGCGTTACTTGCCTTCTTACTACATCAATATCATGGCTTACTCTGCCTTCGGTATATCACTTGTGGGTTGCGGACTGTAGGCGACTCTCTCTACCGGCGTCTCTGCTTGAGCCTATTCCCAATCTTGAATACTGGCATTATCTTGATCGCCCCGACCTCTTTGCTGCGTGAGTAGCATACGTACAGACTGCGATACTTTGGCAGCTCATATCGCATTGTGATAGTATCAATGACTCAGACGATTCGTTCGAACGCATGCTGGCGGTGCTTCGCTTCGCCTTTTCCAAAGATCTGAAGTTCATTGTATGTCTCCCCTTCGTCAGCTCTCTATCTCTGACTCTGATCAATCCTTATGCAGCACGGTAAAGTGGTCAAGCCTTACAACTCGGTCCTCGGTGAACATTTCCGTTCGCACTGGGACGTCATTCCTGTCAGCTACGACTCCGACCCCAATCTCCCCCCCATTCAGCACTTGTATCTCTCGCCAGCTGCTGCAGAGTCTGTATATTCTACTTTGGGACCTCGTGACACTTCCCGCTCGGAGACCGCTAGCGTCAGGAGTGGTAAGAGCGGCAAGAGTGGTCTCAGTGTCAAGAGCTCGCTCAGCACTGCATCTCGGGGCACATCGTATTCTACCACGGGACCTGGGACACCCACTACTGGCAAGACTACGCCGGCCACTTCTCCGGACCTGTTCGATGCGCAGCTCGACGCTGAGATGTCACGGCTCAATCTTGCGCGCTCTGGCTCCAGCACAAAGTCCGAAGCATCGCGTTCAGTCGAACTCATCGAAGCCGATGACCCGCCTCTCTCTGCGGAGCGTCCGCGTGCCCGCATAGTTTACCTCACCGAGCAAATCTCCCATCATCCGCCTATCTCCGCCTATTGCGCAGCATGCCCAAGCCGCCACCTGGAGATGATGGGAGTTGACCAGATCTCGGCGAAAGTCAGCGGGACGACTGTGCGTGTAATGCCGGGCTCATACAACAAGGGCATCTTCGTGAATGTCAATGGCGGCCCTGGCGAGGGCGAATCGTACCATATCACTCACCCCATCGCCGCCGTAAACGGAATCCTGCGAGGCAGCTTCTACATCACGGTCAGCGAGTCGTCGATCATCACCTGCACAGGCGCAAAGGACGGGTCTCACCTTCGCACGGTCATCGAGTACAAAGAGGAGAGCTGGTTAGGCAGAGCGCACTTCTTGCTCGAAGGTGTCATTCACACGTACGACCCTGCCGAAACTGCGCACGAAGAGTGGACGAAAGTGAAGCATGTACCCCGCTCGCGCGTTGTTGCCCAAATACAGGGCTCATGGCGCCATCTCATCAAATGGAAGCGCATCGACGAGCCGGACTCTGCGTATCGCCCTCTCCTCGACCTCAGCCAGCTGCAAGTCATCCCCAAGTCCGTCCGACCCTTGGAGAAGCAGCTACACAACGAAAGTAGGAAGCTGTGGGAGAATGTCACGAGTAAGCTCCTAAGCAAGGAGTACAGCGAGGCGAACAAGCACAAACAAGCCATCGAGCAGAAGCAACGAGATGATGCCGCTGACCGGAAGCGCAAAGGAGTGCAGTAAGTCGTTTCTTCGCATATTTGACTGTACGTAAGTGCTTACACTGCGATAGGTTTATCCCTAAGTTCTTTGAGAATGAGATCGATACAGGCGCCCCGGTTCTCACTGCTGAAGGCCGTAAAGCGCTTGAAGAAGAGCTGAACGAAGAAGGCCTACACGCCCTGGAGGAGTACCCTTCGCCATTGCCTTTGCGCGCGACTGCATAAACCAGTGCCCAGCACTGCGTGTCGTGCACCAAGGCTGGCAACTATTGTTTGACGAATGACATCCTTGAACAGTTCCGACGCTCACGATGATACCACGACACCGGACTAATTTTTCATATTCCATGATTCTGATCCTGATTCGATTCCGTCTCGTATCCGTTTTTTGACAGCTGTGTAACATTGTACAGTAACTTACGGCCTCAGCCTCCCCGTGACTGGTGGTCGAGAGCTTCCTCTCGCTCTTCTCTCAGTCATTACATTAGCTAGAATCCATCAATATGCACATTATGCACTCAATTAGCTTTGCGATCCCTCCATAGGCTCTAATAGACGTAAGACATAGCTTTATATGGGAAGGTCAATGCTTAATACTACCACGTTCGTATAGAACCCTCGGTGCTCCGCCCGCGTGTGATTTATGGAGCTCCTGTGCTTCTTGTATGATCTTGAATCGGCTGCCAAGATCGCAAATTCGTTGCTGGCTTTCTGGTAGTGACATGTGTTTCGCGACTACGAGGAAATCGATACACCAGTCTGGTAAGGAAAGTCTCGTCCAAGTATAGAGTCTTGTCGCAGTCTGGATGACGGAGTCGTCGCTGGAGGGCGAATCCGATCAAGAAGACAAGACAAAACCTTCGGCGTCGTAGATGGGCGGCCCGCATGCGAAGTTCTCGCATATGCGGACATTAGGCTTGGTTTCTTCCGTCGGGATGCGGCGGATCAAGGCTTCCAGGGTGCCATTGTACTTAGCGAGCTCGTTGGGTGGGTTGCTCGGGGTGACGTGCAGGAGAACGCGGTTCGGTATGAAGCTACTTCTAATCTTGGCGATGAATGCTTTGGTCTGTGCATCTCCAGGCTCGCCGGTCATGATGAACTAGAGGCAGAATAGAGTCAGTGTCATGGAGTCAAGTGCTGCAAACATACCTGTCGCATGCCCTGATCGTTCATCATCGCTCCACTTAGCATGGTGGCAAGCGCTTGAGGTATTTCAACTAGTAGCTGCGAAGACGAGTGGAGGATGCTTTCCGCCTTTGCTGTATGATCGGTATGTCTGTTCTCTGCTAGATGTGCCAAACGACACAAGTTAGAGAGCGTGACGGATGTAGCGCTTGGCTCTGCACCATCCTAAAGGTTCATAGCATTAAAGCTGGAACAGGTACGGCGGATTCCGACGTACTTGAGAATCTTTCAGCCTGACAAGGATGTGCTTATCAGGTGCAGACGAGAAATAGCCACCGTTCTCCTTGTCATAGAATAGTTCATCTTGCTTCTCCTGCAACTGAATTGCCCAGATAGCATATTCTTCCTTTCCGCTCGCTTCGTACAGGTCCAGGAGCCCTATTCGCCCCGTCAGCTGATAGCCCAACACGTTACTCATGCTTTGCTTACCTTGTATGAGGAAGGCATAGTCGTCGGTCTGTGCCTGTGGTCCTGGTCCCTCTCGGTAGCTGCGACGCAATTGTCCCGACCTAGAGTCGTAAAGGTTAGCCTTGATGAAGTTGACGGCCTTCTCAGCTAGCACAAGTGCTTCGACGCGCGTTGGAGCTCCAGAATGTTCTTCAAGAAACTCCGCTGCCTTACTCAGTCCAGTGATCTGATTCAATGCCAATGGTATCAGACGTTTACAAGAACTCAAAAGGGAGCTACCAACCATGAGCCCATTCCAACTTGTGACAATCTTGTCATCCAAATGCGGTCTCGGCCTTTCTTGGTCTCTGTATTTTTTGAGTTGTGCAAGACACTGGGCTAGTGTTGCTCGGACCTCTTCGTGCGTTCGTCCAAATCGCGTTGCGGTCTCTTCGACTCTATGTGCTGTATACAACACGTTCTAAATATTCATCAGTACGCGTCAAAAACCACGAAACCCTCAATTCGAGCTGACCTGGCCAAGAAGCTCTCCTTGTATATCATCAATGGGGTCACAATTGCCATCCTCTTGGACACCGAAGTGGTACTTGAACAACTCGCAGCGTTCACCTAAGATCCTATCGATATCCGCCGCCGTCCAGACATAGAATGCACCTTCCTTTTTGACGGTGCTCCCTTTACCTGGGAGACTATCCGCATCCTCCGCGCTGTAGAAAGCGCCCCCGGGGCTAAGAAGATCTCGGGAGACATAGGTTAAGATCGAGCGTGCCATAGCTTGCAAAGTCTCGAAATCTTGAGACGTTGGGTGAACGAGAAGGGAAAGCTCCAGTGCCGAAATGAGAAGTTGGGCTTGGTCGTATAACATCTTTTCAACTGTCATGGGTGATGATAACGGCCCAGTGAGTCGCTCTAGAATCCCGTCTCGAAGTAAATATGCAGCTTACAATGAGGAACATGCCACCTCTTGTCAACCGAGTATCTCGCGAAGCCGTTGCCCACGACGTCATGGATGCCACCATTGTATATATTTGTCAGGGTAGTGACTGCCATCTCTTTTGCACGATCCCCGATTTGGCCAGGGCGTAAAGCGGCATAACGAGCTAGGAAGTGCATCGTTTGACTAGGTGAGGGAAACTTGGGCGCAGAGCCGAAGCCTCCGAATTCTTCGTCGTACGTTTCAGAAAGTCGTTCGAACACCTTGGTCTCAAGGTCGTGTATTTGAGGTGCTAGAGGGGACGCAGCCATGTTTGCTGAAGCCTGGAGCGCAGAGATCACCTGTGTTCCGATAGCAACACAGCGTTCCGGTTCGTCCGTCCACCTGCATTTAGATGATTTGCTTGGCCAGGCAGAAACTCGGGGATCAGGACGTACAGTTCAGCGAGTCTGTCGAGAATTTGTCGAAATTGGCCTTTCGGAAAGTACGTCTGTAGTATCGTATTCATGTGTCAACATGAATAATGGAAATTGGCAATCAATTGACGAACACTTACCCCAGCAAAGAACGGGTACAAATCCGGAGTCAGCCAAACTGACATGGGCCATCCACCTCTACCTGAAGTTGATTGTAGGAATGTCATGTAGAGTCTATCCACATCCGGACGCTCCTCCCTGTCAACCTGACATCATTTGTCATGTCTTCGCCAAGTTATATCGAAGGCTAGCTCACCTTAATATTCACAAAGTTCTCGTTCATTAGCTTGGCGGTTACGTCGTCCTCGAAGCTTTCATGGGCAAGAACGTGACACCCTGGTCGAGTTCAACATTGTCACGCAAGATACGATCTTTGATGTACGCACAGTGGCAAGCCGAATATCCGACCTAATACGTGTAACGTGAGGCTGTCCGCGGAATACATAGAGAATTCGATCACGCACAGATAGAAATATAGGCTTATTTTCCCTCTTAGCCTTGTCAAATGCTTCGGTACCCCACTCGTACCAGTCCACCTGGGAAGCAAGTGTGTATTACTTCCATGATACTTCAGAGCTCGTATATACTCACTGGATTGTTTGCGTGTTGGAGAAGATACGGACTTTTAGCATGAACGAGACGGTTGGTCGTCATAGTGGGATTCTTCTTATGTCCTATTATTGAGACACTCGGATTTGTGGCGTTCTTGATCGACCTGCTCCACGAAAATTCGCGACGAGTTTCTGTTATTTTACAAGGGTGATTCACGCCTGTAATGCAGGCTTTCTGGGACAAAGCCCTCCTGAGGAGGTGGTTGCGGATAAGAAACATGACATGACGCCGATATGGACGCCGGAAGAGAAAGGCGTTGGTCCCGAGCTGAGTTCATCAGTGACATGTTCAGAGCCCTAACCCGAATCCAAGGTTCGTGACGTGGTTCACTTCACGAATGTTCTGGCGCCTATATGTCTTCCCCGGGCCACGACGCCAGCATCGACCTTGTTCTACCACCAACTCTTTCGTGTCCCGTATCGTCAGTCTCGAAACATGTCTTTCATGGAAGAAATACGGAAGATACCGCCAGTAACACGCTTTTTATGTGGCTCATCTCTGGCGATCTCTTTGCCAGTCATGCTTCAGTTAGTCTCGCCATACAAACTTCTGTTTGTGAAGAAACTCGTGACAGAGAGGTTGGAGGTATGTGTTAAACTTTAATGAAGCTCTTTCGCTTAATTAAAGATGATACATCAGATTTGGAGAGTGTATACTAGTTTCTTCCTAGGAGGTCAGAAAGAAAGTCAAGTTGTCCCTATGTGATATTGACATTCCGATGACAGGTTCCGGCTTGAATTTCCTCTTTGACTTTATTATGCTATAGTGAGTAATCAGATACTGTTACATCTGCTGTATGGCTGATGTTGTTTAAGTCGCCATTCGGACCAACTTGAATCTTCTCACTTCGCAGGTCGTTCAGCGGATTATGCTTGGCAATTAACTCTCGCAGCAGCCTCTATTCTTGTATGTATCTGTCGTCTCACTCAATTTGCAGACTCTAAAGCTTGCTGCACAGGCCTTGAATGTCCCGCTCGGCTCCTTCATTCACACTCGCCCGCTACTTATCAGCCTCATATACCTGGCATCAAAACTTGCGCCAGCAGGGTCACAAACTTCACTGTTTGGGCTACTCACAATCCCCATCGAATATTTTCCCTACGCCCTTGTATTTCTCGATCTCGTCATGGGTGGTCCCTCCGCCGCAGCGCAGAGCGTCACGGGTGTGGTGGCTGGTCATCTGTGGTGGTACACCGTATTCCATACCAGGACGCTTGAAGGCTTTGCGCGTGCACCCGCCCGGTTGAAAGCATGGTTGGACCGACCGACCGCGGGTGCTGGAGGGAATGTGGGGGGTCGAGGAAGCGGAGTCCACGTGGTTCCTCCGAGAAGAATGAGGGAGGAGGAGACCGTTACGACAGGCAGTCACAGATGGGGCTCAGGGCAACGCCTCGGAAGCGAGTAGACTCCGTTGACATGCATTGGACTTTCGCGTTTGTGAGTGTATATTTATCATGTATCGTTTGTATTGCGCATCACATCCAATAATATTGTCACGAACAACATTTTGTTCCCCGAGTTGATACGAATCACAGATACGGCGTACTTGTACTGAACGCCCATGCCTCTGCTACTTTTAATAGTGCGTCGTGCGTTGAGACACATAATCCCATGTCTCAGCACGCTGTTTGGAAGCATTCGAAGGAAGATATCAAGTCGTTCCAGGGTCCACCGATAGTGTGATCGCTCATGCCACCAGTGGCATCACCTGGATAGTTGATCACCCAAGACTCGATGCCACCGTCTGCGCATGCGTTGTTACTGCCGCCACAGAAGGTCAGCAAATCATGCATGCATGCACGACAGAGAGAAGCTTACCTATAGACTGAAAGGTCAATAAAGCATGGAGGAGGGTAGCGGTTCATTATGGTCAGCACGTATTATCCGCTGGGTTCCACGATACTTACTGAAACATGAGGTACACTGATCTGGGCCAAAGCTAGATATTTGCTTATTCCAGTCGCTACCGAGGACGATGCACGTATTAAGCGGTTGCACCGCGTAGCCACAACGGCCGCCCCAGTTGATGTCAGTACAAATATACACGCCACCGATGTTTTCAGCCTGCGTGGGGCATCAGTATGATGCAACTCTATGCGAGAACAATAACATACTGATCGTGATGTCAGTGACGAGGCGGCAATAGGGACTCCGATACTTGAAGCAGGAAGTATGATGCCGTCCCAACCCACTTCAGTCTTCCAATCTCCTCTAGGAGCTGCGTAAGCGGACAGAGCATAGATGGACATGCCAAACATGAGAGCCTTGACGAAAGTGAAGAGCTGCATCTTCTAGATATGAACTCTGAGAGCTGCTGAGTGTGCTTGCCCGTGCTGCTTTCAAGCCTGTTCGATTACATGCGTATATATATCAGAACCAGTATGCTTGGGCCTTGGGGCATCAGAATCCCTCGAAGCGTATATCGTCTGCCCTTGCATCAGCATGTGCACAAGCCTTGCTGATCAGATTGGAGCTCACAACTTAAAGTGTAGGTGCTTGTAGGTGGGCCCTGCCAACTGCGCGAGGTCTTTCCAGCCATTGATGCGTGCATTGATGCGTATCTGCGCTGGCTTTCTCCACAGCTGTATCGTCATACACAGCCCAGCTTACCGTTCCCACGTTGCGATTTCGAGCGATCCATTGGATTTGATGATGATACCATTTTGCCGTTCGCATAGAACGAGCTGACACCTATATAGAAAGAAAAAGAACAGCTCCGTCAAACCCTACACCAGCCTAAATACCCTAGAAGTTTGTGCTGTAGCCGAGTCTGATAAAGCGACTCTCGCATGTCTGCAGATATGATATGTCTCAGTATTGAACTGGTAAATTTGAGCGATAGCACCGCGCACTGGTACCATGCTCGACCATTTTCTAAAGATGAAGCTGGCAGAGTACATCAGGCTTGGGGTCAGACCATTTGCCCTACAAAAGCGATATGTAAACCTAGTCGCAGGCATGGTATATCGAGCTTGCACGAAAAACAGAGATCTGTTTATGAAGGAATTCAACCAAGCTCAGGCTGATGTGGACCATTCGTCGATCGTTCGTTCAACTTCGTTGAGGGCGTAAGGGCGATGACCAAGCCACAGCCCGGGCCGGTGGGTTTGAGCGTTAGCGCCAAAGAGCGGAAATGAGTCGGAGCCGTCGGGAACGGGTCGGAGATACTGATATAGCCTCGACTGAGTCTGAATCAGAGAGGCTCCGACCGAAAGCTGCGCCTCGACTACTCTCGGTCCCGGGTTGACGAGTTCCTTCGGCATGCGTTGCTGGGAGATAGAACCCGGGCGAACTGCTCTCAGCAGGAGCGAGTCACATCGACAAGCCCTGGGAGGCGCTGGGTCATGGCACTCGTACATTCCGCGGCAGAGTTTGGTCATGGTCAGTCATCGCTCGCTACTCACCAGTGCAATTCGAGTAGCCCAGAGCTGTTGCCAAGATCCAAAGGCCTCATCTTGGCTCAACTTGTGGTACCGTACGCTGCCGTGCGGATACGCAAGCAGTACAACCCCCTCACTAGGCGCGCGTGAGAGCTGCAATATAAAAGAAGGGCCTGCATCCCCCGGTCTGATCAACAAACAGTATTTCGCACTACATCACAACCACAACAACACACCTAGTCTGTCCACTCTAAGTCCTTCTAAGATGTACAGCAACCCCATGTACACTTCTTCATCCTCATACGGTAGGCGCGGTCTTCCCTGTCTCTGCACGGGTCCCGACTTCGGCCCCCGCTTCGCTCCTGGTGGCTTCGGCGCCAGAGCTGGTGGTAATCGTGGTCCCGACACCGACAATGTAAGGGCATCTGAGGAACCTGAGGATCCGCGCCGCGTTCCTGGCGCAGGACTCGCTGGCGGCGAACGCCGTCGCGGTGGTAGGGGCCCTTTTGGGGGCGATTTTGAGGGCATGCCCGGCTTTGGCGGGATGCCAGGTTTCGGAGGGATGTCTGGTTTCGGAGGGATGCCTGGGTTTGGTGGGATGTCTGGCTTCGGTGGGATGTCTGGCTTTGGAGGATTGCCGGGTATGGGAGGGATGGATGACTTCCAGGGTCCGCCCCAGTTCGGAGGGATGCACGACTCGCCTGCCGGTCCCTCTCCTGCTTCTTTCGGAATGGGAGGAATGCCCGGCTTCAACGGTATGCCGCACGGTGGCCATGGTCTTTCGCCTGCAGGCCCCTTTCCCTTCATGTGCGGTATGGGAGGGATGCCAGGCTTCGGACACGGGCACGGCCGCGGGTTCGGGGGAGGTATGCTCGGATTCGGAGGCTCCGCTCGTGGCAGGGACGGGTTCGGTCCTCGTGAGGGAGGATGGGAGGGTTTCGGTCCTGGCGGTGACCCTAGGGAAGGGTTTGGTCCTCGTGGTAGGGAGGGACTAGGTTCTTTTGGCAGGGCCAGGGAAGGATTCGGACCTCGCGATGGGAACGACAGGTTCGACGGTATGCACGGCTTCGGTGGTCCGGCCGGTATGTCCGGGTTCGGACCCTTCGCAGGCCTTGGAGGATTCGGAGGGATGGGCTTTGAGGGAGGGATGGGGCCGTCTAGGACGGGCGGAGGATTCTGCCCCTACTGCAAGAGGGGTCGTGAGGATGACACCGAAGGTAGGCACAGCTCTTCCCAGGCTCCGGCTACTGGCGGCGACACGAACAAGAAGGCCACCGATAACACCAACGCCTCCGAGAACGCCGCCACCACCGCGAACGCCAACATCCCCGCAACTACCTCCATCCCTGAGGGCGCAGCTACTCGCGAGAATGCTGACGTCCCCGAGGCTTCTAATGGTAAGGACAAGGCCGCCGAGAACGTCGACGACGAGGATGAAGCCTGATCCATGCCGACAATCTTCGACCTCTCGGGCGACATCTATCACTTTCACGCATTCTACCGTCTCACATATTTCCGACAAACCACACAAAACCCTATCTGACTTCTCTGGCCGATGAAATACCGAAAATGAGGAGAAATTCGTGAGTATGCTTCGTCTCAATATATTTTGGTTCACGTACATTGTTGTATCTGTGTGACGCCTGTGTGAGTGTGAATAAAATACCTTTTCTTCAACAACGCGTTTCTAGTCTGTGAGGACGTGTAAGTCTTTGGGATGCGCACGATAAGGTTCATTATGTTATGCGGTATCTACAAGCAAAATCTATGAAAGGGCATGGTCTTTTGACACGTGAGGAGGTTGTATCTGAAAGAATTAGAGGGCTTACCATCTCTCTGAACGTGAATCATTGGACCTTCTCCGCGAACCACCATCTTTCCATCGTGTTGTTCGCTGTGAAGTCTGCTCGTCCAACGAAGGGTCGCTCCGCGAGCAGCAAGGGCATCCAGACAATATCATCTGCCCACATTTTGTCATACGGTATTGGTGGTAACTCGGGATCTACCGGTTCCTGTCCAGTCGAATACCATTCGGGACGCATCTCGTCTGACCTGTGGCAGGCAGAGTATTTCATGAAAGCTGACATGGACGTCACACTACTCACTCAGTAATAACACCCGTGTATTTGTTGGCAACAAAAAGCTCGATATGGAATGCATATTCAACGCCTTCAAGTGTGAAGAACAACGTCCCGCAATGTTTGAGAGGAGCGTCTATGCCAGCCTCTTCCTATGCTGTACCTCAGTATCTGGCACTTTGAGGAGTGAAACCACGCTCACCTTGAGTTCTCTTGCTGCCGCTTGGGCAGTTGTTTCTTGAGGTTCAACTTTACCACCGAACCCATTCCATCTTGCGAACACCCAGCATCAGGGCGGGTTGACGCGACCATAGCGGATGAAGACTCACATGCCTTGACCAAATCCACGCTTTTTGTACCCTAGAAGGATCTGCAGCAGATGTGAGTGTCTTTTCATGGAACGGCTGCAATACGCGACACGCTCACCTTCCCATTTTGCACGATAAACGCGTTCGTGAACAGCTTTACCCGCTGGTATGGAGCCCATTGCCACGAAGCGTCCTTTGCCCCAACTTGGACCTCTAAGAGTTTACCTTCGTATGTGATACCTGGAGGTATAGAGTTTGACATCTGTTTCACGTCGATGAAATGTCCCTGACGCGGTATGTGTGGAATGTGTTGAAGTCCAAGAGATCGCGACGACCTGTTTGCGCTTGTTAGGTTCAAAAGCTTGTTGACTTCCATTTCAAGCGCCAGAATAGAGACCTCGCGTGTTATAAGTTAGACACGTGGAAAGTACTTTATTGAAGTGCTCGAGTAGTGAGCGGAGAATTTGAGATCTCTTAATGTTATTTTGCAACGATACATGAGCGAATGAGGCTGATGCAAATGTCACCGTGAACCCAAACGATCTGACATCGAACGGGAAAGAATACTGTTGGACATAATTAGTCAATAACGTGGGGACAGCGGGAAAGCGATACGTACCCTATCAAGTCTTTCTCCCTACGGCCGCATTATTGCACTAGACCTCCTTCACACCGTACCGTTCCCAGTATTCCTGCATTCTTGCCAAATCCTCTGACCGGCCGTTCTTCTCCAGCCATGCCATGAGGTGCTTCATCTTCAGGATGGTAGGGACACGTCCCTTGCCACCAACGAGAGTCTCCACCTCGGCGATAGTGTTTCCGCCCTCTTTCCCAACTTCCTGTCTATCGAGCATTAGAACAGCCCCTATGACTTCGCCGCCCTCCTTTCGAACCGTCTCAATAGCACCACGAATAGCAGTGCCTGCAGTAGCGACGTCGTCCAGCACAAGCACCTTCTTCCCCTTCACTGGTGTACCGACCATCACGCCACCCTCGCCATGGTCTTTTGCTTCCTTCCTGTCATAGGCATACCCGACATCGATACGGTGATCTCTATGCAAGAGAAGGGCCGTCCCTGCGGCGAAGGGAATGCCCTTGTATGCCGGGCCGAAGATGATGTCGAACTGGGGAAGTCCTGGTTCACCTTCCGCGGAGGCCTGAAGCGAAGAAGCAATGACAGCAGCGTAGGCAGAACACAACGTTTCGAGTACAGGACCAGAGGCGAGCAAGCCGGCGTTGAAGAAATATGGGGAACTCCTGTACAAGTGTAAGGTTCGCGGTCCCTGCTCATGGGCGAAGGCAGACGGACCGGCCAGATTTAAGGGTAAAGGTACCAAACTTTAGAGCACCAACAGCCATGCCGTGCTCGATGAGTTCGGTCTGGTATTTTTCGAGGTTTGACATGATGGAAGAGACGAAGAGTGAGTAAAATATCGATCAGCTACGATAAGTAGCTAGTTTATTACTTTACTTACTACATTTACAAACGATAAGCTAACATCTGTTATCTGGTAAGTCGCTCCTTTACTTGGCGGTCTGGGCATCTTAGCCGACATCATTCACAGACTTGCATGCTCTTGGGAACCTCCAACCTGAACTACGACCTTCCTCGCAAATGTCTAAGTCCCCTTCGATAATATCTTCACTCACTACGGTTCCACTGCTTTGTGCACCCCTATACTCGAGCTTGCTACTTATTGGGATCCTGCCGGACGGTCCGGTCACGGGGGCCGTGACATTCCTTTTTCTATCGTGCTGGAGCTAAGGCTTAACTCCATACCCTCATGCTCACTCTACCTAGTCGCGAAATCCCCGCATCCTGATAGACCACTAGACCCAACGTCTAATGGGCCTCCCATTCATCCTAGCAGTTCGCAGTCTACTGTCATCGTCTGATAACCGCGAGGAGGAAGATGTAGAGAAAGGCGGGGAGGGGTCGCCTGGCGATGAACATGCTGCTGATGTCGAGGATACAGACAGCGATGGGGACGGGGACGATGTGCTAGACGACCCATTAGCGGACGGTCCACGACGTTTGCATCGCTTGTCATCTGCAACCAAAGGAACGTTCTTCTCCAACCGCTTGCCTCAAAGCTCTACTTTCGACTCCCTCGCTCCACAACGACCACTTCTAACACGGCTCAAATCCTACGTATTTCCAAAAGACGAGAGCGAAGCTGCTTTAGAGAAATTCATACCAAACTATCGATGGACACCCATCCTATCCGGAGTAGTCATCCCATTTTCCATCTTACTCGAAATTCCCGGCTTGACCGAACATTGGTACATCCGCACAGAAGCCAATCAAATCGTCGATACCAAGCCGAACTCAGTTATCCTTGATGTCGCTCTGGCCTTCTCTATGGGATGCGGATTGTTTGCGAATATCTGTCTCGTGCTCAGATTTCTGGAGAAACGGGTCAAAACAGTGACCCTGCTCACAATAATGTTTCTGACTTCTCACGGTGAGCCTAACCTTAAAGTTAGCACTCTAACTGCATTGTACTGAGTGACTGCCCAGATATCATCAACATCCTATGCGTCACCATCTTCGGTGTAGAACATCGGTTTGACGATGGCTTCACCTACGGGCAATCTTTTTGGTTAACCGTGTGTTCAACTGCGGCGTCGACAGTCAGTAATGTCACGCTTATAGTGGACTTCGTTAGGACGCCTGCATTCGCACAGAGTGGTACGTCACACTTGTCACTTTCGCGCCGACTGACATCATGAATCATGAATTACAGGGAGCGGTTTAACGCGCAAGCAAAGGGCCCTGATGATCATCGTGATAGTGTTACTTGTCTACATCGCGTTTGGCGCCCTCTTTTTCTCGCTCATCCAAAGTCTCAGCTTTATCGACGGTCTATACTTCTCAGTCGTCACGATCGAGACTATTGGGTTCGGCGACATCGTCCCCACCTCAACTGGCGGTCGGTTCTTCACATGCTTTTACATGGTCTTCGGTGTCATCAACCTAGGAGTCGCCGTCGCCATGACCAGGGAGACGGTACTCGAAGGTCTTGAGCTTGGTTACCGCAAACGATTGCGCGACCTCCGCCTCCGTAAGCGTGAGGCACGCCGCTTCCGGAGATGGGAGGCACGATGGCAGCGCGCGGTGGAGTGGCGGCTGAGGGAGATGAAGGAACCTATCTGGGTTTCTGACAAGTATCTCGGGGATGAAGACGTGCATTTCGTTGGCCTCGGAAAGCCGAAGGGTGCGGGCGAAGTCCATTGGTTCAAGAGATGGCTTGAAACCCTGGGTCTAAGGAAGCATCATGAAGGCGAAAATCCGCGCGAGTTTCCTCCCGGAAAACATCTCAACATCGATGCGTTGAGTCCGCAGCAACGCGAAGCTGCCGCTCTCGAGGCAGGTGTACCGCTGGAGATGTTTCTTACCTCGCGGAAGGGCTCCTCATCGGACGACCGCGCTTCCCTACATTCGCAGGATCGTCTTGGGGCGCGCGACAGCATTCGCAAGCTTGCTTTGAGTGTCTGGCCGACTTACTCGCAGACACCGACACATGCACAAGTTGGACGGATGGCGGCGATGATCTCGAAGTTCGCGTTCGCGGTAACCGGAACCCATGTCCATATGATTGGGCACGATGTCGACCGCCAGGCGGAGGAGACACGGCAAAAGGAGCGGACAACACAGCAGGAGCAAGCCACGCGCGAGGCACAGGCAACGCAGGAGACAGCACCGAAAGAGCCGGATCCTGTATGGTCAGGGCACGGTACACCAGCTACTACGCCTACTAGTCATAGCTCCAGTGATTTCAGCGAAGAACCAGAGGAGATCAGCGTCCAGAAGCCACACGCTGGTCCACCGCAGGAACCTCGACAAGAAACGCCAGTCCCTCCTCCAGTACCAAAGAATGTCTCAGTCGCCATGGAGGGAACTCTTTTACCTAACGTGTCTCCCAGGACGAAGGAACTTGCGCGCGGCAGGAAGCATAGAGCGCAGATAATGTACGATCAGTTCAATAAGGATGTGCAAGAAGAGGAGAAGAAAGCGCACATAGTGAAGGTGGGTGTAGTACTCATTCGTCTGATTATCTTAGTCTTAATCTCAGCTATAACAGCTAACAATATCGTGGTCGTTGTTCATACTTTTCTGGATGGTAAGCTAGGGCTATATGAACTTCGATAACATCTAACAGCGTTTAGGTGGGTTCTGCCATCTTCATGAAGACGGAGGAATGGACGTATGGGGATGCAATGTACTTTTGTAAGTATCCGGACATAAGCCGCTCATAGTTTTACACGTTCTAATCATCTTATTTCAGGTGTGGTTGCGTTTATGACGACCGGATATGGCGATTTCTCCCCCACTTCCCCCGTTGGTCGCTCAGTCTTCGTCGTCTGGGCTCTTTTGGGAGTAGCCACTATGACGATCCTGATCGCTGGTTAGTCGCGACTCAACAAGTACTTATTGCGTCTAACAATCATTGCTGTAGTCATTGAAGAGGCTGGATCAAGTCGATACAAACGCGCGTTGCACTCAAAGACCTTTGACAATGCAGTGAAGAAGTACCGTCAGAGAGAGGACGACATCACCAAGCAGATTACCGCTCAGAACAGACCGAAAGCTGCTCGATCACACAGTACATCGACCATAGATGCAGCGATCGAGGCTGCCCAGACTTCTGCGATGCGGGAACTCGAAGGCCTACCCAATCAAATCATACGTCACTCGCGGACTTTCTTTGATCAGATGCGTTATCTCGTCGAGAAAGGCGGTCAGAGCCTTGATATGATGGAGAGCACGGGAGAGATTCGGACACGGATACCCATGGAGTTGAAGGAGCTGCTAGACGAGATAGCGCAGTATGAAGAGATAAACGAACGTGCGAAGCGCGAGATTTTGGAGGACAACGATTCTCGCAATGTAAGCACGGGCTTACTTTCCATGTTACAACTCGTACTAACAACTCTCCGCAGACCCTACTCATGTTGAGCATCGAGCGTAAGCGCGTCCAGCCCTCTCTCATCTTCATGTCGCTCATTTTACATTAGGTACGCTTCGCACATTGATCAACTCGGCCGAGCGGTCGCTGGCAGCCTTAGCTGAGCGAGACAATCTGTTGGAGACACATCAGTCCCGCACCCCTAAGGCTTCTGGTACTCCAGAGCCCGAAGATACCCAAGTCCGCGATTTCGGTGTGAGATTACTACCAAGAAAGGATTATTCTTCTGCCTGAAGTACTCTATTTCGTTTTTGTCATAACATCTTGATATATCTGTAGCGTTAAATACCCGCACATTGCATCTAGTCCAAGTTGTAGCTATCAGTGTCTAGGATACCGTTACATAGAATGTAGACGTGTTTTCGAAAATGTTGGCTGTACCTTTGTAATAAGCATATTGATTTATCAGAGTCAGAAGTAAATTCTCTCTATATCACTTGGGTTGCGCGTAACCTTTGGCGTAACCGTACGAGAACCTAGGTTCTAGACAGTGATGGTTGGTTGTGGCTTGTTTGTCGTTGCTTGATCTCGAAGCTTCGTAATTACTAAATCGGTTCTGAACATCCAACTTGCGACCACTATCTTTGCTTATTTCGTCGTATTGCGGCTGCTGTTCGACGCAACTATATGCAGTTCTAACTTCGCAGTGGCTAGTTGATTTTCCGCGGTGCCATTTCCGGCATGCTCCGATACTGTGTCACTGCAAGACCAAGACGTCCTCCTCTGCGTACTGTGCCGGCACCTCGCTCATTCTCGCAAGCTGCGCATCGGAAAAGCTCCTGCGCGATTTACTCTGACCGTGCATATGTTGTGCTTAACAAACCATCTGGGTTGTCGGCTCAGCTGGGTAAAGATGTACGTAAATGAGTCTCGATGATGGACAGTACTGACTTGGGTTGTATTCGCAATCATTTGCCGTTAACGACAGGCTCCTGCATTGCGGGAAACTCTCTTAGGTGGGATAACAAAATTTTGGATTTTATTCCTAGCTGTAATGATTCTTTGCTTCAAGACCTCAACGACATGGAAGTCGCTCGGAAGAACCAGCTACCCCATCCGTACCCTGTTCATCGCCTCGATAAAGTAGGTTGAAGCTAGATGTATCTATAAGGTCTTTGACAAAATGACAATTGAAAGGGAACAACCGGCGTATTTATATGTGGACGTACTCCGGAGGCCGTCTCGTACCTCGCGTCACAGTTCAAAGCTCGCAAGGTCGAGAAAGAGTATCTTGCGTTGGTTAGAGGTGGCCGCGCCTCATTTAACCAGCCAGATCATAGTATAATTAATTGGTGGTCCAGAAAGAATGGCTACGTGACTGTGTCAAACGAGAAGAAAGATCCTGAGAGCAAGCTTGCGGTCACTTTCTGGGAGCTGCTTGGATCCTCGGTAGATGCTTGGTGAATTCGACTATAAACATAACGTAACTTACGTTTTTACAGCCAGTTGCGCCGCTTTCTTTGGTTCTTTTACGTCCTCGCACGGGTTTTAAACATCAGTTGAGAGCACAGCTCAATCACATGGGGGGTCCGTACAACTTCGTTTTATTCTGAGCCTTTGCGTTGACAACCCTATACCCAACAGTTTCAATACTTGGCGATAAGCGATACTCAACCGTCATCCATCCGTCTATCTTGACAGTCATAGATACTTCACGAGACAATTTATACCTTCATGCGTCGTCAGCATCATTCGACGTATGTTCGACACTCAAACGTATCGTTGACATACCTGACTATTTCTTTTGCAGCGCTATCGCAGGACAGCCACACGGCGAAAATTTTCTTTCAAGATTGTAGCACCCGTGCCTGACTACTTCAAAAAGGCTTGTGAGAATTCTCAGATTCCACTAGACAAGCAGTACATCGAAGGTGGTGTTTTTGTAGACAATGAGCGCGTTGAAAGCGGGGTAATAGAAGACGTGGGTGGATGCTGGCTACTATGACATGTAACACAACATTTGCGCGGCTATGTCAACCTTGAAGAGAAGACCATATCCATCCCATAACTTCATGTAAGTACTTTCGGTGGGCTTACAGTCAGCTGAGCGTTGTGAAGACTCTTCTCTTCGCTATATGTCCGCCTCTTCCTCATTCCCTCATACTACAGAAATCCCGCAGCGTACGTTTTGTCGCGTTCTAATGAGATGGTCCAAAATGGTACGCTCTATAGCCTCGAAGACTTGAGGCTCTAAGCGGACCAGAGTCCCACTGAGGATACCGCCGGCCAGCATGATTTCGTGCCACGGCACGATCTCCAGCGTAAAATCACTGAGACATGGGAATGCTGTGGACAGTGCATTATCGAGTCGCATCCAGTCGCCAGAGACGAAACTTCGAAATGAGGTGATCCGGAAGACGAGCGAGATGTACGCTAGGGATGGGAGCGATACTGCACATAGTGCGTTGATAGACCAGCTGATGTCGATGCACCCCAAGGAGAGCCATCGCAAAGCGTTCAGCTCATTCAAATCGAGTGCAAGATCTGAAGGAAAGGGGTTATCAGATGAAGTGAGGATAGCATACACGCGATATTTTGTACACTCACCGGGGACGAAAATGGTCTCTTGGAGGTCAAGATGTGTCAGCGTGTTGTGCGTTGCGTGGAGCGCCGCGTTTAAGTGGGCTGGAAAGCCGCCTTCCATGATGCTCATACAGACCGTTTTCAGCTGATGGTTGTTGGTGTAAAGCCACTTCAGAAAATGATCCTGCTGCATACAGTAGGATATCTCTAGCACACGAAGTGTCGGAAAAATGTCTCCACCAGCGTATTCGCTTATGGTCCAGTTCTCTTCTCCCCAGTTCCAGCTAACAGTATTCATCACCAGTCGCGATAGTCCCGGTACGACTTTCAACATTCGGAAGAAACATGGCGATCGGAAGACCCTAGAGACGATTTCCAGGGAGATGTATTCTGGATGGGAAATAGAGCGTGTGAGACATTCTGGGGTAGCCAGGGTTGCCATATTTTCGCTGACGATTATGTGACGGAGTGAGGTGAATCCTCCGACTAAACGGGTGATGCAGTGATAGACCTGTGAGTCTGAACATCCCGATGCATCGACTCGCAGCTGTCGAACAAGAGCACAGAGGTACGAAGACCTGTAGCGATGTAGTTGGCGTTGTACCGAATTGGGGTCTTGCACACGAATATAAACGTTATTGTGAAGGTATTCACGGCAGCGGGAAAGCCCAGAACGTGAAACGAGGGCGAGTGCTTTCAACGTTGCTGGGTCTCCTTCGATGGAATCGACAATTTGTTCTGTTAGCTCAACTGGGACAGGGAAATCTGAAGACATCGCCGAAGTGAGAGGGCAAAAGGCTGGGGATTGGGATACACTGGGGACGTACGAGTGGATGCTGGATTCCAGCGCCGAGGTAGGGTGAAGATCGTCATCGACCGAAGTGAGTCATAGTAGGATACTCTCTCGGATCCTTGGACTAATCCAGCCACCTGTTATAGAAGCGAGTAGCCTCATCCGGTAAACAAGGCAGAAACTCGTTATGGATCCTTGAGAATTTAGGATCAGATTTAGTACAATAGCGTGTCACCGAGCTCAAGTTCGATAGATAGATACGTACGCACAAACACAGCTATCAATATGTATCGACGCGTGGATTCGCACAGAGATTGTAATAATGAGTGTTAGTAGCGAGTAGCCCTAGCGTAGTCTAGATGTTGTTCATCGTAAACAGTCTGTACCGATCGAGCGTATTAGGTTCAATGGAAAAGGCTCACTCATGTTGGTTTACATCTGAAAAACGTATTCTTACAGTCAATGAAGCGAGCAAACAAGTGCTTAGGACTGAGAGTAGCGTGATTGTTCATACAAAGCCTCTAGGTCGCCACGTCTTATCGTTAAGAAGTTAGCGTCTATCGCCATCAAGTTATACTAACGCCTCTGAGACCCCGGACAGTCCTGTGATGTTAACTCCATACCGCAAAAATTAAACGAAAGGATCGATGTCGGTCGAGTGTCCGTCGGCTCTGTTCTTGACCACCGACCCTTCTTACCACGTCGTCAAAAGCCTCTACAGTCGTAGCCTTATTCTACATTTCCTGTCAAGCTAGAGTCCCGCTTTTACTGGTTTTCCAGCGCAACCGATGCAGGCCGTCTGACTCAGTCCGCGGAACGGCGCGTCATCCTCATCTAAGCCATCGGTTTCCTCTTTTCTCATTACTACCACTGCTTCAAACGGTATTTGACGGATGGCGAAGGGGAAATCGTCCGCATCATCCGCCACTCGCAAGAAACACGCTCGTAAAGCGGCAGCGGTTAACGGAGAACCTGTAGACCCACAGCCGCCGAAGGAGAAAAGGCCGAAGGGTGACAAGAAGGGCAAGAAGAACAAGGAGCCCAAGAAGAAGGCATACATCCCTCCTGTGAAGCCTGTTCCAGTGCACCCTGATCCATTGGATACCTTAGGCATCGCACAGAGGATACCAGCGGACCTCCTGGTCGTACTCCGGCTACTTGCAAAGAAAGATTCGGTCACGAAGAGGAGAGCCTTGGAAGAATTGCAGGTTAATTGGGTTGAAAAAGCAAAGGAAGATGATGGTGCTGCTCAGTTGAGTGCGCTTACAGAAGTGCTGCCCGTCTGGGTGAGTCCTGAGTCTGATATGCAAGCATACATACTAACGTCAATCATCCGCGAAGTGTCACCATATACCCACACTCTTTCTGCATCCATCTCGCCGCATCCGCTTGCTTGCCGTTGGATTACACATATCACTTCTCAAGCTGTCCAGCACTATCGTCGACCAGTTCTTTTTCTTCCTTCATGAAGTCGCTGACGCGGATCAAGCAGAATATATCATCGGAGCCTGGTGCATGACGGCTCATGACGCGGACCGCCAGGTTTCTGCATTCGCGAGGGAGTCGTGGGACCGCTTCGTCTCCGTCGCCCCGGCCGAGACCACCCTAAAGAAACTACAGCTCTCTGTCAGTGGCAGCATGTTCAGAAGCCTGTGGGACTTCACGCAGCGCGTACTACTCGATCCGGCTGGTGTTTACGCGTACGTGAACCCGCCACAGCCCGTGATCATAACTTCCAACTTGAAAGCGGCCGGCAAAGGATCCTCAGCGCGTGCAAGACGCGAAGACGATCCGCCTAGTCGATCAGGCCGAGAGGAAGAGGAAGAGAGCGAAGGAGATCAGAATGCCCGCCTGAGGATAGGCAGTTTTGGCGTTGCGGAATGGTTACTCAGTATGCAAACAGGCCTTGCTTTCCCTCATGAATTTTGTTCACATATCCTTCCAGCCGCTTCCGTGCAGCATGCAGAAGACACAAAAAGTGTGGACAGCATGATCGCATCGATGGATAACATCGCCCTTTGGTCATCCCTGTATCACGGACCATCCGCGCCATTTCTCACGGATGAGATGGAGGCGTTCGGATACAACCAACCTGGCGTGAGGAAGGCCGCTTGGGCTCTTATTCAGGTGCTGCTACAAACCTGCAAATGTAAGACGCGACTGTATGGCTGAGCTACCCATTTTAACTGTGATTTCTAGCCTCACTATCTCCACTCTTACCGACTCTAAGTAATGCCGTACTACGGTCAGCCTGGGTGGAACCCGATCCCATTGTTCGCGGTGCTCTATGGCAGCCTTTGCTGACGTTCTTGAAAGGCAAGTATATGATATATCACACTGCGTTCGTTATTGACTCGCTTGCTATAGGCTTCCCTAGCGCATGGCAGTTTGAGGCCACCAACAAGTTGGAAGCCGACGACGAGAGCAATTCAGAAGACGAAGATATCGAGGTCCATGAGACGCCGAGTATCAAGCCATCGGGGAGTCAAACGCTCGTTTCACATGCATACAAAGACTTCCTTCAATTCCTGGAACTTGGCTGCATGGGCTCAGCAGTGCAAGGGTATCCGGCGATCATCATCATCCTCTCGACCGTTCCTCCATCTGTAAGCTCGATACGCTTCGCTCCTAGTGTGTTCTATTTTCACGAAAGAATGTCCATCTCAGATCATGGCGTCCGTCTCGAGACCTTTAGAAACGCTCTTGACGTCCTTCTGGGCGGCCGTCGATGGTAGAGCCCTAAGTGGATTGGACCGTACTGCTGCGTCAGCTGCGTTTCTTTCCTCCTTACTGGAATGTACTCGATTCCTTGCACGCCGATTATACGGCGAAAGCGGTACATTACTGGTTGGCCCCGAATCCACAACAGGCCCACAAGAAATTGCTCGCCAGCTTGTGAGTGACCAAGCAAAGCATACATGGGAGGAACTCTGTTCCCAACGGCTGAAAGTAGAAGACTCTGCTGCAGCGGATACACTGGCGAAGTTCTTCGCGAACATATCCACTGACAAAGAAGGTGTGTGTTGACTACTGACAGTCTCATCATGCTCATCCGTTTTTCAAGAACTATTTGACATTGCATGGAATACATTCTCCAGCGCCGTTCGCGTGCAGCTACACACGACCACATTACCGATACCGACTTTGATATCTCCAGTGCTTTCTGCGTGCACCAAAGTTTTCGCTGAGGTACCTAGATTGTCTCAAGCTGGCAAATCATTCAAATCAGAGGTTATCCGTATGACGATCGAGCGGTTCGAGCAAATGCTGGAGGCCGATGATAGTGTTGAACGTGATCAGACAGTCTTGGATTCCCTCGTCGGCGTGCTCGACACATTCGGCAAGGACCTCTTCGTCGTCCCAGAACTAGCGTCGGTTGGTACCCATCATATCTCCATTTTTATCAAGTTGGCTCACAGTTTGCAGGCCATTGACAGAACTTGCCTTCATCATGTCCGGCGGCTGCTTACTCTGTCACCCGCCGCTCTACAGGTCTATCTGTCTTACAGAGATGACGAAGAACCCTGTACCTTGCTATGGGAAGCTGTCTTGCGCGAGATAGCGCACTCGCCAGAAAGTCTCGAGCAGATGCTGCCTCCCCTGCTCGAAGCCGCGGAACTTGACAAGCTGCCGGGCTATTTGCAGCCTTCTCCTCCCGAGATGGACGATGTTGCGGGGAAAATGCTTGTAGAAGCCCTCAACGGACGCAATAACAAAGCATCGACACTCATGAAACGCCTACTCACTTTCCCAGGTCGGTCGACGATGTTATGTCATAGGTAATATATCACTTACCAGATTTCATAGATCACTTCATATCTCCAACCTGTTACCAAGGTCTGATCTCAAGTCTGGGCGCGACATTTTCGCAACATGTGCAAGGCATCGTTCAAGGGAACCAACTCGATGTCATTTCGCTCTCTAGTCTGCTTCCCCTAGTCGAGCTTGCCTTCCAACAGCAAGTTTGGGCTACGGCAGACTTCCTATCTCTGCTACCGAACGTCTTCATCTTCGCCTTCATTCTTCCGCTAATTGAAGGCCCAGGGAAGCCGGACTCAGGACAGTCGGAAGCCGTGAAGGTTATGTGGCGCACTGGCCTATCGCAAATACATGCGGACACCAAGAACAACATCCTCGTTCTCGTCAAACAAATCTTGCGCGATCTTGTACCAGATTGCTCTGTTCCTCTAAGGTAAGCTCACTGAGGATGTCCCATGTTTGCCTTGTAAACGGTCTTTACAGAGCATCAAATATACTCGGAATCCTCGTCGATCCCACATTGGGTATAACAGTCAACGTTCTGGACGATATTTTCCCGCAACAAGATGAGCTGGACGCCATGCTCCATGCTCTGCCTACCTCTACAAATTCATGCCTAGCTGTCAACGATCCGTTGGTGCTACCAGGAGAATCCAACGAGGATGACGGTGCGCCTAGCCCAGCTTACGACTTCATCGGCTACACGGGCTACTCGCGTATCGTAAATGCCCTGCTGTTGTACTTCTTGGATGACAGACAGACCGCTAAGGAAAATATTTGGGCCCTGCGCCATTTCCTTGCCCTTGCGATCTGGGCCCAAGACCTTCTCAATCTACAAGCGTCGCAAAGCCCTGTGTTCAGCCGCAAAATCAGTCGATCGGAGTTGGAAGATGTCGTTTCCAAAGCACGAAGGGTCGCCTCGTACTTGCTTGCACCGGCTTCGCAGGACGGATGGTTGCTGCCAGCAGCACGAGGCCTACAGCGTGGCCAGCCGGCGTCTGCAAGTGGCATTGAACGATTACTGCACACGCTTGTGCGACCAAAGACGGATTGTGCGAGAGAGTCGCGGATTCTTCATGTGGTCTTGCAGCACATTCTTTCTGGCGCTTCCAAGGAGGATGCGGACGAGTTTGTTCAACTTGCTCGAGGTCTTGAGAAGAAAGGTCAGACGCTTTGCATGTCTTTGAAGACACAATGCTTACGTTGCCGATAGCTCCGCACGCGTCTCTAGCCGTTGCTCTTTCTACCACTCGCTACGCTCCGGAACCTCCAAGACTCGAGCGGTACAGGAATGAGCTCGCAGCGGGCATATTCGGTGTACCTGCCGCCAAAGCTAACACAGAAGGACTGTGGCTCTTACGCCAGCTGATCGCTATCGCTCCTGACCCAGAGTCCGACATCGTGTACTTGCCCGTTCCTCGGGCCGTCAATTTGATGAAGTCTTGCCAGCAATGGATCACTTCTGATGAAGACTTGGACGAGGAGGTTGAGGCTGAGATGACGTCTGTTTTCCTCCATCTCGCGCCCATACTGCAGAACGTCTCTGGCTCTCACTGGGATCTTATATTCGATGTGATGGAAAACAACCTGGAGGTACGTCACACGTGGATTTTATACAAGTGTTCATGCTTATTGTGATCACCAGAACTGCTCGTTCGACGACGCTGCTACGCTACCTATGTTGGCTAGAACTCTCCGACTCCTAATTGTTATTCAAGACCTCGTCAGCACAAACAAGGCTTTGAGAGCAGCTTGGGATGAAAGAAAGATTGCGAACCTTTCGCTTGTGCGAGACTTGGTTGCGAAACCGATAAGTACGTCCTCTGTACACTTCGTATTCCCCGTACTCACCTCGGGCAGGCTTGATAACCGGAAACGTGCCATTAAGCATATGCCGAGAGCTCGCGCTCACGATCGTCCAAGACCTTCCCGATACACTCCTTGATAAAGATACGCTGTCCAAGGTGATTTTGATATTCTTTTAGTTTGGGATCTCATGCTCATTGACTATGCTTCAGATGTGCCACATCCTCACAGATCCTTCGGACATTGTCCAGAAAATGGCCTATAAGATGCTCCGCGAATCTGCCGCGAAGTATACCGAGCACTTGGTGCTGGAGGCGGCTGTAGACTCCGAGGCAGAAGTCAAGTTGGACCTGCCACGTGAGTTGGTGGAATTGCTGCACATGAACCTTCCGGAGGACGATGTCGAAGGCAGTGTTGCCAACCAAGTATGTGTTTCCCGTTCTACATTTAGACCCCGCTAAACGTTCTGTAGAATATCTTCGGCTATCTACTTTCTTGGATGCTTACCTTCGATCTCTTTACGAACGCCGTACGTGTATTCCATTCATGCAAACATATATTATATTGACGCTTCTCCAGTCTCTCAGGGTCAAATCTGGTTATTTGGACCATCTTCGACAAACAGATTTGATCACAGATCGCTTCATTCCTTCAATGTTTGGCATACTGCGGTTGTATGACGGATTGGCGAAGGCAGTAAAGCTGGATATCTGGGCCGTCGACGAATACTTCTTGGAGTGTACGTGAATTCGAGACATGTTTGCGGCAATTACTAATTTATTTTCAGTATATGCACCAGACGTTCCTCACAGCGTTCCACTTCTCGCAGCGCACCTCTACTACCGCTCACTGCACTTAGTTCCGGTGCTCATACGTAGTTGGTTATTAGACTGCCGGGACCGACAACTCTCGACCACAGTCACTTCATACACATCAACGTACTTCTCGCCAGCACTTCTACAAGCAGAGCTGTCGCAAGTCAAGGACCCGGACGCCGCCTCGCAGCTTTCGGACGACAACATGAAAGTCAAAGTAGCCAATGCCGTCAACGAAATCACAGCGTCGTATACGATAGACGAGCAGGAACTCGAAGTCAGGCTGAAGCTCCCGTCTGATTGGCCGCTCCATACCATCGAGATCAAGGAAGGAAATCGGGTCGGCGTGTCGGAGGATCGTTGGCGATCGTGGATTCTTGGCATGCAACAGATTCTTACGTTCCGGGTAAGGCACACGAAATTCGTCTCTAACGTTGGATGCCTCTGACTGACTTATTGGCCACAGAGTGGTAGCATTACTGACGGGCTAGTGTTCTTCATGAAGAACGTAGCGTCCCACTTTGAGGGACAGTCCGAGTGCGCCATTTGCTATTCGTGAGTGTTTTATGAAGCGTACCAAGAGAGATGACTGAGTGGCTTTTCCCTAGCATGATTAGCGCTATGGACGGCAGCCTTCCGAAGAAACCATGTCGAACTTGTCGAAACCGCTTCCATGCTGGTTGTTTGTATAAAGTACGTGATGCGCCCAGAGTACGATGCAAGTATCTAACGTATGGCTGTGTAGTGGTTCAACAGCAGCCATTCGTCGAGCTGTCCACTGTGTCGCTCAGAGATTATTCAATGATATTTGTATCGATAGGCGTGTACAACTGAAAACATTCATTCTCTCTCATATTGTCTAGATATTGCCTGGCTGACACATGCCCAGATTTCGGTGAGCGGGGACGGACAAGCAGCTCGCTTAGGATCTGGAAGGGTTCTAACGGTGGCATCTTGCAAGGGCTGTACATAATATGGTGCGATCATGACCCGACTGTACCTTCCTCGTATCGTGGGATCCCATGTGTCACACAAGACGGCGAATGCATATGACTCACACAATTGCAACCTCCAGATACTCTGCTAAATATTCACCGGCCGACCTGGGTACAGCTCATACCCGGTTGCCCCTACGCAGTGACGCGGCTTAATCGGGAGTGCTCGAGTGGGCCTGTAAGTGGAAACCCGTATGGTATGTGCGCGCAAGCAGGAAGGTCGGGGTTATCAATTTGTACGTGATCGCGGCGCCGGTTCATGCACAACTGATCATGTCCTCGATGGATACCCGCGATAGCATAAGGGCAGGAGTATCGTTATTTGGAACAGAAGTCTCCGGCATGACTGCCTCGGTAGCAGATGTACCTCCGGAACCTGCAGCTTGGAGAGCTTCATTGGTTCGCCACATGCATAAACGTAGGCATGTACGCGGTACACCGCAAACTCATGATCAGAGAATACAGGTCACCTTAGGGATGTTTCATGCGGGTCTCGTCCGGACGAACGTTGCCTCGAGATTGGCGAATTTGTAGTAGCTAATCTGCCAGCAAGATCTGAGGCGGAGATTGTGCAGTGCGCGCAGACGAAAACCCGCGGTGAGTGCTTATTGTTTAAAGCGCCCGAAAAATCAAGGCTGAAAAGGGACTCGAGGAGGCCCGAGATTTGCAGGATTTTGTGGGGAAGATGTTCGAAGGTGAGTAGCCGAGCTCGAGGACGGAGGCAAATTCTGACTGGCCTGCTTCTTAGGGGCAGGATTATGTAAGAAATTCGCAGAAGCATTGACTGGTAGCCGGATCTTGGTCCGGAATTTGCCATAAAAGGCGAAAATGCGCCCTTTCGGAGCCTTACCGCACGGCCCGCTCCGGAAAAGAAGCACGCGTCGGGGCGCACGAGGCAAGCCCATGCAGGTTGCTAGACCCGGTCAACCTCGAGTCAAATTTTGTGGGCTATCCTCCCCTCCCAAAGCGGATCTGGAGGGGCAAAAGTGAGTAGCTGTTCCGCGGTGGCAGCATGCACTGATCACGGACCCTGTGCCAGTTCATGCGGAATCATTGTCGCATCACTCATGATAACTATAACGAATGCGCGCATTCTTGGCGAGGAGATTTCTCCCGCTGTGTGTGCCTTGGCTCGTCTCTACTCGGTCGATAGTCGTTTAACACCAGCGGTTTCTGTCGGCCGAGGTGCTACGACACAGGGATGGAGGGGACCAGTCCCTATAAAATTAAGTGACCCAGCTTTCCGTAGCATCCTCCTTTCTCTGGTTCGTTCTCAAAGCCCTTTGGGCTCCCGCTGTACATTAGCACCATGGCCTCCCGTGTACCGATGTCGCGTACTGCGACAGAAACGACCCTGATCCAGCCTCCGACCTCGTGAGTCCTATCATCCTCTCTTCGTCGTTTTAGGACGCTATCTCACGTCTACTCCTTATCTCAGGGGCCAGCAGGCTCATACCACTTATGAGGACCAAGCACAGGAGGACCTGATGCTCCCGGTGAGGACTCTTAGTCGGGAGGCAGACCTCGATGAATACAGGAAAGAGACCGCCACCGGTACCATCGTCAAGAAGACGATATCAAAAGACGGGCATCTCGAGAAGTACAAGCTCGTCACGTTCAAGATCGACGACCCCGAGAACCCAAAGAACTGGTCGAAGCCGTATAAGTGGTGGTGCACAGCCATGATTGCCTCGGTTTGTTTTGTCGTCGCGTTCGCGTCATCCGTCATCACTGCCGATATCGAGGGCGTGGGCAAGACGTTCGGTGTCTCAGAGGAGGTCAGTCTGCTCACGATTACGCTTTTCGTGGTTGGCTTTGGTATTGGTGGGTACACGAACATGTCCAATTCTTGAGGGGCTAATTTGTTTCCAGGTCCTATGGCGTTCGCGCCTCTCAGTGAGCTGTACGGACGGCGCATCATGTACGTCACGACGCTCCTCGTCGGTGTCGTCTTCATTATCCCAGGCGCCGTGGCCAAAAATATTGCTACGATTCTTGTAGCCCGTGCAATTGACGGTATAGGCTTCAGGTGAGTCATATGTATCTCTTTTATTATTGACTCATACTCATGTCCAGTACATAGTGCGCCAATGACCATTGTCGGTGGTACTCTGGCCGACCTTTGGCGCAACGAGGAGCGTGGCGTTCCCATGGCTGCGTTCAGTGCTGCGCCGTTCTTGGGACCGGCTATTGGTAGGTGATCCGTCACGTATCTACGGTCATATATCTGAGAATAGTGTATAGGCCCGCTTGTAGGAGGCTTCATCGCCGATAACAAGGGGTGGCGATGGCTATACTGGATCCAGCTCATTGTTGCCGGTTTCGTATATGTTCTCATGGTCCTCACTGTCCCTGAGACTTATGCCCCGACGATCTTGCTCAAGCGAGCTCGCAAGCTGCGCAAGGAGACTGGCGATCCTACCTATGTTACGGAACAGGAGCTTAACCGCCGACCCCTCTCCGAGGAACTGAGCGAGTTCATCTTGCGTCCCTTCCAGCTTCTCTTCCAGGAGCTCATCGTCTTCCTGATTACGCTCTACATGTCGGTGCTCTACGGGCTGCTCTACATGTTCTTCGTCGCGTATCCGATTGTCTTCCAGGAGGGCAAGGGCTGGAGCGCGAGTATGACAGGTCTCATGTTCATCCCACTTGCGCTCGGCGTCGTCGCATCTGCGTTCTGCGCGCCACTTGTCAACAAGCACTACCTGACATTGTGCGAGAAGCATGGCGGTACACCTCCGCCTGAGATGCGTCTCATCCCGATGATGCTCTCGTGCTGGTTCATCCCGATTGGCCTGTTCATATTCGCATGGACATCGTACCCTACCGTGCACTGGATCGGTCCATGCATTGGAGGCTTCCCTGTCGGCTTCGGCTTCATTTTCTTGTACAACTCGGCGAACAACTACCTTGTTGATTCGTACCAGCACCAAGCGGCGTCGGCACTCGCTGCCAAGACTTGCTTGCGATCATTCTGGGGCGCAGGTGTTGTGCTCTTCACCGAACAGATGTGAGTATTTTTGTGCAATCGTATATTGATTCTCGATGTTCACCTCCGTCTTAGGTACCATCGTCTGGGCTACGAGTGGGCGGGTTCGCTGCTTGCCTTTATCGCGCTTGCTTGCTGTGGAATCCCCTACCTGTTCTACTTCAAGGGCGCTTCAATCCGCAAGCACTCGAAGTATGCGTACTCAGGTACCGACGCACCCGCCGCGGGGAAGGACTTCTCACATGCGTAAACACCCCGAGGCCATGGTGTTGATGCATGGGAAAACCTTCTCTCCCTTTTCTATTTCATTCCTGGATTACTTCTTCGACACCCACATACGCCTACTTTCTTCATAATCCATTTTCGAACTCGAACCATTCTTCACATTTATCACGTTCACGGTCCCCCATGCCCCAGTTAGAAGATCATAACTAGAGGTTCTCCTCATTTCTGCCATAGATTCACGACTTAGTACCCTCTCACGACTCCTACGACCGCGTAGACTGTAGCCACGACGTTCCTTTTCTCCAGATCTACGTTGCACGGTGCATACATGTTTTGGGATATGTATCTATTTTTCCGCAATATACTGTCGTTTCCGTTTGACTAAGTGTGTCCCGTGCCTGCTGCCTCAGCTCATGTTGCGGTCATACATCTCACGTTTCTGCGCAATAATTCGTCAGTGCCCAAGTCTCGAGAACGTTCGGCCGAAGCGACGACCCCCCACGTGGGAACATTGCACGATATATGACATAGGGCGTGCGCGTCTGATCATCCAAGGTCTCCTCATCTCCTTTCTCACTTTCTCATCGCAACCACCACCAGCTCTTGCACAGCACATCCTCGTCGATAACGATGGCAGCAAACACTCTCGGCAACCACACTCTCCCCGCCCTCCCCTACGCGTACGATGGTCTCGAGCCGTACATCTCGAAGCAGATTATGGAGCTTCACCACAAGAAGCACCACCAGACGTACGTGAACGCGCTCAACGCCGCTGAGCAAGCATATGCAAAGACCACTACGCCCAAGGAGCGCATCGCGCTCCAGGCTGCCCTCAAGTTCAACGGTGGTGGTGAGTATCGCGCTTTGTTATCGCGATATGTCAGGTAGCGCTTGCCCGGCATACGGGACGCGTCTGTGGGATGATGATCATCCCATCGATATGGTGTACATCGCCGACGAGTAGTAGGGACCGTGTGGATGATTTCTACACGCTGGAGTCCCTATCCGCCTACCGCACAGGTCGTCGGCTGCACTGCATAAGCGGATGAATTTGACTGCGAATTTGACGGGCGATCACGTCAATCGTGCTCGGGATAATGAATATTAACGACGATCCTTTTCGTCAGGCCACATCAACCACTCTCTTTTCTGGACCAACCTTGCGCCGTCCGCTACCGAGGGCAAGGGCCACGGTGGTCAGTTGCACGACGGCCCCCTCAAGAAGGCGATTGATGAGGCGTTTGGCAGTGTCGACAACCTGAAGAAGTCGTTCAACACGACCACTGCAGGTATTCAGGGCTCCGGTTGGGGTTGGGTTGTATGTGCCATACATTATTTAACATTCCATGCGCGAGGTAACTGATTGGACATCGAATCAGGGCGTAAACCCCACCACCAAGCGTCTTGAGATTGTCACCACCGCTAACCAGGACCCGCTCCTCACGCACACCCCAGTCATCGGCGTCGATATCTGGGAGCACGCTTTCTACCTCCAGTACTTGAACGTCAAGGTTGATGTACGTCTCCTTTTGACTACGCCCTATACTCTCCATACTGACATCTCTATCAGTACCTCAACGCCATCTGGAGCGTGATCGACTTCCAGGAGGCCGAGAAGCGCTACCTCGCTGCCATCAACTAAGGTGCAGCGTATCGAAAACTCGCTGTATAAAGAAGTGCTGCAGGAAGATTGCGTTTGGGATCTCGTTGAGAAGTGTAACGGAAATGGAGGAAATCACATGTATTTGTATCTCCTGACAAGCAACGAACGAATGTCATCGTATATCGCATGCATCTGGGGGAAAGCCTGCCCTTTGGATAGACATGGCCAGTGAGATGTCTTGAAGACTACACCCCCATCACATCCTTTTGTGCGTGTAAGTTGTCCATCTTACTTCGACACGCGCCACACGTCTGATGCCTACCTTGATTTTTTGCTTGGTTCTTGTGTCAGTCATAGTCATGGGGGTATTTAATCATATCGAAGCGAAGTGTGGTGTCCAGCAGAAGACGTGCCTGCAAGCCGAGAAGGCTGCAGTTTTATATCGTTGTGGCGGCGGCGTCTATGGACGACATGCGTCGATGTGCGTCCCGACACGTCCCTTGCGACAGGTGCCCGAACATCGTCCGTCAAGCTTCAAGCTTCGAGCCTACAAGATGTTTAAATCTTCACTCTCGTTCGTCCCGTGGTTCTCGAGACGAGAAGACAGGAACACAACAGGAAACTGAATATCGCTTTTCATAAGATAGGTTAGGGCAGCGTTTTACTCATCAGCTTCAGGTGCGTCTTCGATCCGACAACGGAGGGTAGTCTGAGATGATGCCTATAACAAAAGCGCAGGTTCAGTCCGCCGTCGAGTCGGGGCCCGTCGTTGGTGCGCGGAAAGCAATGACTGCGCGTGAGAGACGCGTGCGTACCCGCGTCCCCCTCTCAGCCCACGGTCCACGAGCGGAGTGGCTGATGTACAGGGATCGGCGCACGTGCGGGCGGCGGGGCTCGTACGAGGTATTCAATCCCAGGACATCAGCACGAAGACGTGAAGTGCAGGGCCGTAAGGGACGCGAGTGTAGCTGTGTATTGTATCGCTGGTATGGAGTCCTATGAATTGTACGCTGATGCAGCTCTGTTATAGCACAGGCCGCAGCGGGCGATCCGGGACCCTTGTGAGACGGGATCAGACACGGAGCATAGGACGCGGAATCTCGAAACACCTGCACCCACACCCGTTTGTTCGCGTAAGAGCTATGTCTACGGGCACTGGACCGAACTGGGCGACGTTCTGGCTATCGTATCTGGCTCTCGGGGTCGGAAGGTAACACCTTCGGGATATCCAGGAAGCAGGCGAAAGGGAAGAAGAGTTCGAGCTCTGGATGCTGGCTCTGAGATGACGAGTTGACCAGGTGATCCAGCTTTCAAGAAATGGCTCGGTCTGTTCCGCCTGGCCAGCCGGGGAAATCGAAGTGCGAGCTTCGACGCCCCACCTCGCTTTCGATATTTGCCAGTGCTAGTGAAGCTTGAGCTTGATTTTGAACGTCTCTGATCGGCCATGTCCAGTGTGATATCCTCGCTCAGACATTGGCCGGAGAAACCTGGAGAAATCTGGAGAAACCAGGCAAGAGATCCAGGATCGACGTCAGCGAGTGCCTGAGACTGCCTGAGATCGCGACTCGCGACGCGCGAGGCCGTCGGTAGTTACAGAATTCACCGTCGCGGCGACGAAATCTGACGAAATGCGCTTGCTCAGCGTGCGGCAGCGTGCTCGGCCGGGAGGAGGGAATTCGAAGAGATGCCAGGCCACCGGGCTGGGCGCACGATCATCTTGTCTGGATCGATGGCTCGATGACCGCATACGCTTGTCGGTAGCTTGTGATATCGACGTATGCAGGCATGTAAGGCTGTGGCAAACTCGTAAAACAAGCAACGGAACGCACAGCTGGCCGTGCATGCCAGCAAAGAGACGGAAGCTGGACTCACGAAATTAAGTAAAGATGGAAAGATGGAGCGTGCATCGGTAATGCATATCGTAGATGTGTGTATTTGCGTGCTCTCCGAGTATAGCGACTGACAGCCCTCTTGTAAGTTTGTTAGAGCGTGCGATGGAAAAGACAAAACGTCGTCTACAGGGTGCGAACCAGCGAACTCTGGTGCTGCGCAGTGCGCGCTGCAGACAATCGGAAGCGTGCATTCGAACCCGACGCGTGGCAGTCGTCCATTGAGTCGGACGCGCTTGTCCCAAACCCTCTCGCACCGTCGGGCTTGGCTTGGCGGCAGATTTCGAGCTTCGGTGCTTCCTGTGAGGCTGTGCTGCTCACTGCTGGGAGCTGAACGCCACATGAAGGTTCTGTCAGTTTCTGCTAATACACCAATACGCATACCTGTCTACTTGTTTGCGGTGCAATGCAATGAAGCAGCGTGACACCAGGACCCCACTATTCAACTTTTGGGATCTGAAGCCTCCTACTATAATGCTGCCAGCACACGTCGAACGGACAAGACTCGCTGAAAATGCCTGTATCAGGGATCACTTCCCTCGGCGTGTATAGTGTCAAGCATACTCATCCGATCAGCCTCTGCGAACTGATTGCTATCACACGAGCTGTACAACTTTTCCACTGCCCAGCGTCGACACCACTGAGGCGTCGTCTATTAGTCTGTCTGCACCCGGACCTAAATACACCAATTATTAGTTCGCGACGGTGTGAACTTCTCTGCGAAAGCGGTGTGCTGCGCTCTTCGTAGTGGGGACCAAGAGCTCGCACGAGAGATCGCGCGCAGCAATACTGGTGTGCGTTTTGTGACCGCCGGGGGATCGATGTTCAGTTGCTTAGACGGTCGCCGTATGAGAAGCAGTGCAGGGACTCGTACCGGACGCTGTTAGGCATATACCAAGTAGACTGGGCTGACATGTCGGTGATAAGCCTGCGAGTCTCAGCACTGCTAGTACTAATACAGTGGTGGTGGCTTCTTCCAAGCTATCGAGGACGCCGTACACGCTCAGTAAAGCTTGGGTCGAATGGAATGGGTTTGCGCTCGGCCTCGAGTTCTGAATTCTGATCAGTTAGCGTGTCCGCCCTTCTCAGACTGCCGCAGTCCACGCTTAAAGGCTGTTCGGATGTGTGGGAGTGCGGGTGTGTGGACATAACCGGTTCGGTGCGGGCCTAAGCAATGCAGTTCGGATCGTGTCGAACGTCAGATGTTAGTGCTGCCAACGCTGGAAGTTTGGAAACGTCTAGCGGCGCACGTACGCAGCAGAGGATGAGTGTCCTGTGAATGTCAATCGGAAATCTCCTTCTCCATCTTTGAGTACTAATGACAGAAACAATTATCCCGGTTTTCTGTGGAAGTTCCAACTTTCTACCAGCACGCGTTGGAGGAAGAACGCTTGGCGCTTGACAAAAAGAAACGTTATATGTTACCGTCGCGCTCGAAAGCGTGTGCTGAGAAACGTTGTTCATCATAGCACCCATGCGCAGCGTATGTAATATTTGCATTTGACGAAACATGCATTCTGGTGTGCATGATACACGAGGCCAAGGTTGGTGCGTGCAACAGCCTGCAGCTAGCGGGCAGGTGGCGCGCCGCCGCCGATCGCGACCGTGTCAGGATGACAAGACATGTCCGCTTTTTGTGCGCGCAAGAATAGCGGCGGCCGCGCGATATTCATAAACACGCCTTTTGAAGTAGTCTGTGCACCGGTTTAGGGGGCGGACGTATCACGAGCCAGGAATACGCCAGGAACTAAACTTGTAAGCTGAGCTGCGTAGACCCCTATGTCTTCGTGTCTGAGCTGAGATGGGAAATTCCGACGGACATGCTACTAGGTAAGCTGTGCAAGTTAAGCCTAGGAAACCGGACTTTGGCACGGATAGGCGATACCGATGGGTGGACCGTTCAATGCTGGACGCTGGACAAGGACGGCTTTGAGCGGGACAAACTGGTGCGATCGCAAAGCGGTAGGCTGGAAACACTATCTGAATGCATCATCATCGTTGTCAGCAAACAATCCGGAGCGGTTCTGTCGGTGGGAAGATGGCTGCATTGACGGGACGTTGCTGCGATAACCGCTTGCAGTCTGAGTTCGTGCGCGAGAACCGTCTTCGAGCTTCGAATTCGCCTCGGACCAGATGATGGGGACGAGATGATAGGATCTTGTCTCGTGCGCCGTGTCCGACGCATATGACTCCCTCCGAACGCTGCCCAATGTCCCATGGTCTGTGCCGGCTTCACGGGGGGAGCCAGAAGTCAATTCACGAGCTCCTTTTGCGCACTCTCCACTTTTTCGAGACGTCCGCATCAGATGCGATATTGAGAGAGAGCGTAGAGCGGCTGTGGGTCGGCATGCAGGGGTTCTGGTGTGGCCCCGGCAGCGATGGCGAGCGAGAACGCGAGCAATGGAAAAAAGCCCGGTGTGCGAGTCGAGATCGCGCTTGGAGGCGTGGAAACGCTAGGCAGCGAGCAACGAGCCATGGCAGCCATCGTCCTCGGGCAAACATGGACAGTGCAGTAGCAAATCGGAAGGGGACGACAAGGAGGTGGCCAGGCAGACAGCAGCGTGCAAGGCAAGTTCCGCTGCGGTAGATCTGTTCAAGGGCTTTAATTAGCCATCTCTGCGCGGAAAGAGGCTTTTCTCCCTCGTGGCACCGGTGGGTGCAAGCGAAGGATTCCAACGCTTCCTGGCAGCGGTTCAGTCTCAATTCAATTCAGTACAGCGGCTGCGACATATATATAAAGTGCTTAGATCCCCGGGCAGTGTCCCTCCTCGTAACGTCGCCCCTATCCTCGACCTCTGTTACTAACCCTGCCCGGTCTTCTCCTGTACTTTCTCGAGGTCGCGTACATACCCGCCCCGACCACTATAAGCCCGCGCATTCCGCCGCCATACACACATACATCATCGCTGCAGCCCACCATGTCCGCCGCGCCGACCACAGTGCCGCAATTCGCTTTCGCGAACCTCAAGGGTAACATCTGTCTCGTCCAAGGTGCGCATCATAGTCGTCAATGGTGTCGGTGGCCCCTGTTCGGTACTCACCACGCTTCCGTCTGCTCCAGTGACCGAGCCCGCGTCCGCTCTCATGGTATCCGACGTGCGGGTGTTCCGGCACGAGTTTATCACCATCTTCCGCTACTCGCACAGCACAAGCGTGCACCCTGCGGATCTCCGCGTGCTCGAGCACATCGACGAGCGGGGGACGATGTACGAGGAGGAAAAGGGGACCGTCTTCCTCTCGCGCGACGTCATGGACCGTATGCAGAAACTCACCGCTGCCGCCGCGTGCCAGACACAGGGCGTGCGGCATGCGCACCACCCTCACCACCACCCCCACCTGCACCCGCGCAGGCTGGCGGTCCACTAGTGTGCCTGGAGGCCGTTGGTGGGAACGAGTTGGAGTTGGAGGCGTTGAGATGATAACGGTGTTTGGAGCTGAACATAGGAGCGTCGTTGTAAGCTGCGTCGACGCAGGTACGTCTACTCCTCTCCTTGGCTATCTTTCACCTCACTGACGGCTTTTTCACAGCGCAACGGCATCAAAAAAGAAATGTTACGACCTGGTTACGTGAACTTATGCTCGGGAAGGTAGAATACGCGCCACATACCACATACTGTACTGTATACCCTTGTCCTTGTCGCCTCGCATGCACTACTGTATAATACGCACCGTCCGGACTAGAAATTTTCATGACTTGTGCATCTTTCACGTTGTTGGCTGCTGAATCTGTCTGCCCTGGCTATTCAAGAGTACCCTGAGGATGTCAAACGCGATGCACAAAGTCGACCACTCGGAGAGAGACAAAGTAGAGCTGTCCTCGACGGACTTGGACCTATCAGCGTTAGAGCTTGTCCTCCGACCTCGGGCATTCTCCCAGGCACGTCGACCCCGAACACCACTGTGCGCATTGATGGCTGTATTCAGCGCCTAGAACCCCAGACAGCATCTTCCGCTCTGTAACGCCGCGACTCACTCAGCTTTGAACTCAATCCTCGAGGGTTGACTAACACAGTCTTCTCGACATGTCTGGGCAATGTAAGTCAGGGGTTATAACAGTGGAGGATAGGCTAATCGATGACCGATGACTGTGTTTCTGTAGCACAATCGCAGTATGCGGCTGCTGCGCGGGCGCCCCTCATCAAGTCGCCCAGTATCCGCGTCCCACCGCCCGTAAGCACACGAGTTCCTCAAACGAGCTCCAATACTCACGAAAATGGCACGAATTGACTCGATACAGGTTGAGCTACCGCCAGACATACATCCCCTTCCGGACTCCGTCACAGAATACGTAAGTTCTTCTCATCCATACCCCTTCCGTCCTCTCACACTGCCCTCGCTAACCTGACGCCACATACAGTTCGCATACCCTTTCACGCTCGAACCACACGTCCTGACCGTTGAGTCGGCCCGTCGCGCCTCACTCGCCGCCCACGCGTCGCGCCGTGCTGCCCTCCTCCGCGCACGCGAAGACGAGAAGGAGCGGCGGAAGCGGGAGGCGCTGCGCCGCATCGCGCCGGGGTTCGAGCCGCAGAGTACGCCGCTCGTGCCCACCCGCCGCGAGACGGGGGCTCAGCTGCAGAGTGCGGGCACGCCGGGGTCGTCGGGCGTCGGCACCGGCACTGGCGGTGCGACGCCTGATGCGGCGTCGCCGGAGGACCGCTCGCGGTCGGTGATGGAGGATTTGGTGGACCAGCTGGCTGCGCTCGAGTCGCGGACGTCGTCGTAACTTCCTTGGTCGTCGTGACTGGCGTCGCGGACGGTTGCACGCGCGTGATGCCTGCTTCGCTTTCGCCGCGTGCTGGGTTTGGGTTTGAGTTTTGCGATCTGAGTTTAGTGGCGTGTCATCGATTTAGGTACCACGGCTTTCAAGAGCTGATGAAGATGGAATATGGAGGAAGATATTAATGTACGCTATACCTCGCTGCTATTGTAGACTATTAATGTACAGTAGGTTCGAATGCTCGCCGTCCAGCTGTCCTGTCAGCTAGCTTCCAAGTACCTCTACAATTGTTTCCCTGAGATTCTGGATCATGGATCGATGGTCCGCACCGTAACGATAACAGTGGAGGTGATGCGCAAGAATAGCTGAGTTGTGTGTGGTGATTTGGGGGGGTCTCCGACGGTGTACCCTACCTGAGGACGAGGTCTCACATGTAGACGTACGATGCAGGCTGAGGTCTGGGGCCGGAGTACGTCTGAGGCTCAGCGTCGTGCGATCCCAGCAACAACCATTCGAGATACTCGTCCATAGAGTAGATCGAGCAAAACATTCAAAGAATATAGGCACTGTATATCGTCTGTACGGTGAGATGGACAATCGGAAATTAGATACATGACACTCGAAAGCTAATCGCATGATCAGCTAGCAGTAGGAGAAAGAGAGTAGTTGTCGAGAGTCGTCGATGTGCATTACTCCCTGGCAGTAACCTTCACTTCATCTGCGATATTCAAGTCCAATAGCGCATCTCGGACGATACCAGCAGCCGTCTCAGGTGCTATGCTAGTCAACAAATGGGCTTTCGTCAGTTCAAGCACCCGAAGTTTAAACCCGAGCTGCCCGTAGCACCGTAACTGAGTATATATATCACCATCTCTCCAATCGACTTCATTGTCGTCGGGACCCTTGAATTCGATTGTTAGCCTGTGCAAGATCACCCTCTTAAGAGCTGGGAGGGGGGAATGTGTCGAAGGCAGCGCGGTTGGGTCATTGTTTGACGGCCCGTCTTGAGCACCATTATCGGCAGGCTTGGAAGGGATGGAAGATGCGGAAGTTCTTGCCAGTGTAATTAGCTTCTCGAAAATAGTTGCTGCTAAGGAGGTATCGCGTTTTGAATTGATATACAGCTTTTCAAGCTTGGGAAACTCCGGGCATTGGAATATGTTAGAAAAATATCCCCGAGTGCGAACAAATGGTCCTATCGCAAGATCCACCACCTCGCTAGTATCCAACGCTGTCATTTGATCCGTTAAGGACGTGGAGTTTATGGATTGAATCAGAAGCAATCTTGACTTGTGAGACCGAGACCACGAAGAATCGCGAACAAGTGGCACCTGCACGTCGGGAACTGCAGGACCGCTGATCGCAGAATGGGTTGGTATAGTGGGATTCGAGAACGATGTGTACCAAAAGTATACTCTTGTGAAGACAGTCTTTGAGGAAGACCTGCTGGCGAGAACAATCGTATACGGGCGCATTAACCGAACGGCCCCTGCAGGATCGTTGGGCAAATCGGCACTGGGAGAAGTATGTCCGAGGACCGTGGGCATGATAGAGGCCAGCAAGGAGCCAGGCAGTCCTTGCATCGACTTTAGCTCAACGACCGTGTTAGAGGGGAATATGAGTTGATTCAGCAGTTGCGTAACGCCATCCGCTGTCCCCTCGAGGTGAAGGAACTCCAGAAACCGCAAAGATACGCCTCGCGAAGTATCAGAGTCATCGTCCGAGATTATGCAATCAACGAGTAGTTTTCGGAGAACGGGGAGATTCTCGAATAAGTCCAGGAGCTTAGTCGTGTCAACATTATCCTCGAAAGTAACGTGAAAAGATGTTAGCGATGAACATGACAGCCGCTGTACTAGTTCCAAAGATGCGTTGCTCAAAATCAGTGTCCTGAGACTGGGCATGTTGATGCTACAAAGCATAGTCTTCATGTGAGTTCCTGTCTGGGAGAGGTCTAGCCCGAGGTGCCGCATCAGGGGGGCATCCAATGCGCCGTCTTCGTCCTTTTTGGCCTCTATGAAATCTCCGAGATTATATGTATTCTCAGGGCAATCAGTTGCAAGAACCTCAATGCGCTGAAATTGGCTCAGGACGGTCTCGAAGAACTTCGATCCAGGGGGTTTGTGAATGACTGTTCCATCTTCGTCGACCGATGAATCATCCCTCCTAGCGGGATCTTGTTCAAGGGATTGGCCATTTCGCAAGGTCAGAGGCAAATTTCCCGAATGCTCAAGGAGAAAATTGAGACGCCATGTCTGGTATAGTCTGTCGTGGGCGATACACGTCCATAGGCGAGGAGTAGAAAGTGCAACACTACGCCATTGGCGACACACATGCAAAGCAGTCTTGATCCACTCGTACGGTGTCACTTGGTACGCGCGTACGCTTCTGCTAGGGCGGACTAGAGGGTAGTATCGTTCCCAGTGATCCGATACGAGTGCCTCAAGTATCGCCGAAAGGGCCTCCGCTGGAAGACGTGAAATGTAGGCAACTGCGTTGAAACGCGAGCGTGTTTTGTAGATCTTTTGTTTGAGCTGCGCTTCTTCTCGCATGAGGGCTTGTAATTGCTGAACGAGTGATCTCTCCTCTGCAACAATTCTCGCTCTTTCCTCTGCTTCAGCGATGCAGAGAGGCTCAAGGTTGTATTCGCTAGGCGGCAGGACCCGCTCGATAGTAGCCACCACCGTACAAGGTAAACAGGTCATGACTATATGTCCGTAGAGTAATCAGTGAGTGAGACGGAAATGTACGTTAAGACACGTACCGACAGAGACTCGTGTCTGCTCAATGCACCGATATGCTAGGGAAGAGATCTACGAGATAAGCGAAATTGAACAGGTTGGGGGATGATTGGACGATGAGAGGGTTCATTGGTTCTACTCACACAGCGTTGCTTCGTATAGAGCACAGAAATTTCTGCTGAGCTCGTCGTTGTATTCGATGTGGTTACTGCTGAGAGGCGTGAGCCTGACTGGAAAAACCGATCCTCGGGTGTCTCGTGGCCACACGCCGGCATCTCGGTCACTGCCGACGCTCGCTCGCTAGATAACTCCGAGGCATCCTCGGCAACGCCGCCAGCGACAATGCTCTCATTTTGCCACATACTATAGTGCTGCGACGCATTACGCCGCAGTTTCAGCCGCAGAACGCGCCACTCGTACCCAACCACTGCCAGGCGATGACCCAAGTGCAGAGGGTGAGCACGCAGGGGCCGTCGGGCGTGGGCACGGGCACTGGCGGTGCAACCGTGGTGCAACCGTGCCGCTGGAAGACCGCTAGCGGTCGGTGTTGGTGGATTTGTCGGACCAGCTGGCTGCGCTCGAATCACGTACCTCGTCATACCTTCACGGTCGCGGTTGGTGTCGCGGACTGTTGCACGCGCGTGATGCTTGGCTGAGTTGGCTCGCTTTCGCCGTGTGCTGTGTTTGGGTTTGGGTTTTTAGATCTGAGTTTGGTGGCGTGTCATCGATTTTGGCACCACAACTTTCAAGAGTTGATGAAGATGGAGTATGGAGGGGGATACTGATGTACGATATACCTCGTCACTATTGTAGACTATTATTATACATTAGGTTTGAATTTTCGTCGTCCAGCTGTCCTGTTAGTCAACTTTCAAATAGCTCGACGGTGCAAGGTTTCCTTCGTGAGGCTCTGGATCGTGGACAGATGGTCCGCTTACTAACGATAACAGGGGGAGTTACCAGCAAGAATAGCTGGGTGCCTGGCTTCGAGGCTGAAGATCACATACGTATGTACAATAGATCGCAGGATGCAGGCTGAGGTGCTGGACCGGAGTACATATGAAGCTCAGCGTCGTGCGATCCCAGCAGGATCCTGTAAGAACAATTCGAGATACTCGTCCATAGAGTAGATCGAGCAAGATATTCAAGGATGACGGACACTGCATAATGTCTGTACATCGAATATGACACCCGAAAACTAATTGCATAATCAGCTAGCAGTTCAAGAAAGAGAGTAGCTATCGAGAGTCGTTGATGTGCTCAGTAACCTCCACTTCATCCGCGATGCCTAACTCTAATAGCGCATCTCGGACGATACCAGCAGCCGTTGTCTTGGACGCCAACAAATAGACATCTGTCAGTCTGAGCAGCCGAAATTTGAACCCGAGCTGCACGCAGCACCGTAACTGAGCATATATATCGATATCACCGTCCCTCCAGTTGACTTCATTGTCGCCGGGCCCCTTGAATAGAATTGTTAGTCTGTGCAAGATCACCGTCTCAAGAGCCGGCAGAGGAAAATATGTCGAAGGCGGCGAAGTTGGATGGTTGCTTGACGGCGGGCCGTCTTCGACACTACTTTCCACAGGCTCTGGAAGGACGGGGGAGGTGCATGTTGTAGCTAGTGCAGAGAGCGCCTTGAGAACATTCAGGGGCAACCAGCGATCGCGATCTGCACTGATACATAACGTATCGAGTTTGGGAAAGCCCGGACGTTGGAACATTCCACAAAAATAACTTAGGTGGCGAACAAACACAGGACCTATGGTAAGCGACAACAGTTCGCTGGTATCCAATACTGCCATTTGATCTGGTAGGGACGTGGAGTCTGCAGGTTGGATGAGAAGTAGTCTTGACTTATGGGCCTTATACCACGAAGAATCCCGCGTGCATAACGCGTTGGATTCCGCATGATTGCCCGTCTCGGAATGAATTGGCGTAGTAGTAGTTGATACCAGTGTGTACCAGAAATATACTCTCGTGTAGACATAACTGTCCCAGGATGTATATCCGCCGTCCGTAAGCGTAATGGTGTGCGGGTGGATCAACTGAACAGCCCTTGCAGTATCCTTGGGCGAGCCGGTGCGACTGGCAGTATGTCCGAGGATCGTAGGCATGATGGAAGCAAGCAGTGTGGTAGATAGTCCTTGCGCCGTCTCAAGCTCGATGACCGTGCTGGCAGGGAATATGAGCTGTTTCAGCAGTTGTGTAACACCATGTGCTGTGCCCTCAAGGCGAAGAAGCTCCAGATCGCGCAAGGGTATACCTCGCGAGACATCAGAGCTATCGTCCGATGTTATACAATCAACGCTTAGTTGTCGGAGAGCAGGAAGATTCTCGAATAAGTCTAAGAGCGTAGTCGTGTCAACATCATCCTCGAGAGTGACGTCGAAGGATGTTAGCGATGAAGATGACAGCCGCTGTACTAGTTCCAAAGGCGCGTTGCTCAGAAGCAGTGTCCTAAGGCCAGGCATGTTAATGTTAAACAGCATGGTCTTCGTACGAGTTCCTGTCTGGGAGAGGTCTAGCATGAGATGCCGCACCAGGGGGGCATCCAATGCGCCGTCTTCGTCCTTCTTAGCGTCCACAAAATTTCCGAGACTACACACATTCCTAGAGCAGCCAGCTGCAAGAACCTCGATGCGTTGGAATTGGCGCAGGACGAACTCGAAGAATTTCGGCCCAAGGGGTTCCTGAACGACTATTTCACCTTCGTCGACCGATGAATCATCGGGATCTTGATCAAGAGATTGGTCATTTCGCAAGGTTAGAGGCAGATTTCCCGAATGCTCAAGGAGGAAATTGAGACGCCATGTCTGGTATAGTCTGTCGTGGGCGATGCACGTCCATAGGTGAGGAGTGGAAAGTGCAACACTACGCCATTGGCGACACACATGTAGAACAGCCTTGATCCATTCGTAAGGTGTCACTTGGTACGCACGTACGCTTCTGCTAGGGCGGACTAGAGGGTAATATCGTTTCCAGTGATCCGATACGAGTGCTTCGAATATCGTCGAAAGGGCCTCCGCTGGTAGACGTGATATGGACGCAACCGTGTTAAAACGCGAGCGTGTTTGGTAGATCTTTTTCTTGAGCTGCGCTTCTTTCCGCATGAGGGTTCGTAATCGCTTAACAAGTAATTTTTCTTCTGCGACAATTTTTGCTCTTTCCTCTGCTTCAGCGACATAGAGAGGATTGAGGATGTACTCGCTAGGCGGCGGGACTCGCTCAATAGTGGCCACCACCGTGCAAGGTAAATAAGTCATGGCTATATTTCCATAGAGTAGTCAGCGAGTAAGATGAAAATACACCTCAAGACACATACCGGCGGAAACTCGTCTTCTCGCTACTCTGGTATGTAAGAGAAGGAATCTACGGGAGAAAAGAAACTGAGCATTTTGAAGGAATATGGTTGGATGATGAGGGGGTTGAGGTTAAGCCCTACTCACCCAACGTTGGCCCGTATGAGAACGAAAATTGAGGCTTAAACTCGGCGTTGTGTTCGATGTGGTTACTTTTGAGAGGTCTGAGCCTGAAAAACCAACCGTGCGGTGGCCACAAGGCCCCCCAGGCGGCTCTCGGTTACTGCCGACAGTGGCGAAATAACTCCGAGGCATCCTCGGCAACGCCGCCAGCAAGTGCTCTAACCTCGCCACATCTCGTTCATCATGAAAGCCAGCGATCAAAACTAGAATAGTACTACATGTACATGACAGCAACACGACATCGCAAAGACATCTGACTGGAGGGATAAACTTGAGAGACATGACGATGGAAGCGTGGAGTACAAAGCAAAATATGTACCGACGAAAACGAGATAAAGCATGCAGAACTCGATCTAGCAGCGAAAATCCATACGAAAGAGAAGTTGAGACTGGACTGAAATCTGACAAGTTCATCGCGCCCTCGCAGGCTTCTTGACTTGCTGTTTTATCTTAGCCTATCCGAAGAGTTCATGTTAGCTTCCGTCAGCTGCACGTTGCTCGCCTCTCGTTACCTTGGCCCGCGTCCGCGCTCCCCGCTTAGGCCGCGCCTTGGAGTCTTCCTCATCGTCGTCCTCATCTGCGCTCCCGTGACTGTCGTCTTGAGCGTTCTCCTTCTCATCGTCTGATTCATGCTCATCAACCTCGTCGTTCAGCTCGTCCTCTTCCTCGTCCTCGTCGTCCTCTGACGGCTCAGACTCCTCATCTTCTGACTCATCCTTACGTCGCTTGGTTTTACGTTGACGTCTACAGCAAAAAGAGGCAGGTCAGGCGAGAAAGCTGCTATCGGGTATCGATACTTACTTGGCGTGTCCGTTGGCTCTGGGAGCAGCAGGAGCTTTTCGTTTGGCTGGAGCCTTCCGCTCACCCTTCTGTTTGTCTTGTTTCTGGCGATGAGCGTTAGACCGCAGCATCACATAATGGATTTCAGGCTGAACGTACTTTGTCAGCCCCGTGCCTCGATTGCTTCTCGGCGAGCCACGCCAAGATAGGCTCGGGCAAGTACGTGGTTTTGACAATCTGACATAGCCCCAGAGTGAGTATCAACTGTATTGGCGTTGTGGCTGTGATGGACACCATACCTTATTTGCAGCCTCCGGGCTTGGCAGCTGCCCAAAGATGTCTGTAGGTAGTTTCACCTTTCCTGGGAAGCTTTGGATACTCCACGAGTGGTGCTTTCCACGTTGCCTGAGTAGGTGTTGGGCAAGCTCGGCGATGGCGTAGAGGTTCTAACCGAAACATAACGATGGTGAATCAGACGGAGAGTATGGCGATCAACAAGACGGACCTCGCTATACGTATGTGACTCCAAATCCCGAACCATTTTCGCTTTGTTAGCGAGATGATATAAGAGGCCGATGTTATCTGCATTGCAGACGAGATCGAGATAGAAATCGATGTACCTAACAAATAGCTTTGAGTGTACGCATTTTCAGCAGACAGATATACTTACTTTGCTATATCCGGGATCGCTTCTTCGGTTAGCTGGAAATCCGGGTGGTGCGCGAGGAGATGGAGAAGTCGGAGGAAAATCATTTCGAAATGTTCCAAATGTGTAGCTAGATGTGCAACGTTAGTATTATTTGGTTTCCGTATGAAGTGGCGAAGGTGAATGACCTTTGTTTTGCATCTGCCTGCTACTGGTCTGCGCGTACGCTTTGGCCTTGTCATATTATGAGTTTCTTCTGTTCTCACGATCATTTAAGTCAAGTCCTCACCAAGTTAATTATGTCTGCCTCTGGGTCATGAACTGCAAGGAAGGGTATCACGTTGTAAGCGGGAGGCAATTTCCGCGCACTGAGGAGGTATATAAGCTTGTTCAAAAAGGTCATCCGGACTTGATAGCATGGATCCTGACCAAGCAGATGAATTAAAGAGTATACACATCGTGAGAGAAACGGGCTTACCTGAAGGGTAAGACAGATTATAATAAAATACGGTGAGATAGCTTTCGCAAATTGCGGCACTGTAGCGAGGTGTAGAAGGGAGACGGCGGCTTGGAGTCGTAGGCGTGCTTTGGTTTGTGGGCTATTGCGGCGTCAGAGGATTTCAGTTACGATAGGAAACGTTGCGTACTCGTCGTCGGCATCAGACGTGAAAGATCCGCTGTATTCGAGCAGCGTGCTGAACATCTTCAGCACCGGTTTTGCGATCTCGAGCGCGGTCTCGGCCGAAGCATGTTTCATGCATCTGTTCCGGCAGGTCTTCAGAGCGAGCAGCTTCGCCCTTAGTTCCGGCGACATCGCTGCGTCCTCAACCCATTCCTCGTCAGTCTCCATGGCGTCCTGATGAATTGTAGCTTCAGCTGTAATTCGAGCATAAGGAGATGGCAGCTCACTTCTGGCATAGTTGAGGGAGCTATAAGCACTCGCTTCAGGAGGAATGCTATGATCACGTTACTCTTGCGCTCGAAGGCGTCCGAAGCGCGGTTAGCGAACTGCTGCAACACTGTGATATGCGCGACAAGCTGGTCTGGATCAGCCTGAGGTAGTGAGTCAGAAATCTCCTGTAGATGGTGTCAGTTGTGCGCACATATCAGTGAAACGTCAAGAAAAGAGTTCACCTCAACGACGTCACTGCAAATTTCGTCACTGTTGTCCGCCAAGGCCAACAGCCGTGCTGCGAACTTTGCGTGTCGTCGATTTTGGCCTAGCGCAAATCGCCGTAGCCTATCTAGAGTCCGCCTTCGAGGAATATCAGTTGGACGACAATACGTTTATGAGCTTATATGTGAAGACGTACCTCTCGCTTGGCACAAGCCTCTCATCCCACCGTGCTACGACCGAATATGCCTGCAAACTGACTTCGACGAGTTGCGCGTTCTTCTCATCCGCAATGGCTTTGGAAAGCTCCCCCACGTGCTGCTTGTACAAGGCCGGATAGTGTCTGGATATGAACGTCAGCCAGACTTGTGCAAGCTGAGCTGTTTGTTGCTGGTAGGCGCCCTCTCCCGCTTTCGCGACGCGTTTGATGAGGGTGGGAACGGAAGACTGGTTGGCGATGTGTAGGGTGCCACGGCGCAAGAATGTTGCCATCGTAGAAACTAGGTGCGAGTCGGATTGTTCAAGCCGTCGTAGAATCTCATGCTAGAAAGAGAGTAAAACAATTACAGAGTGTGAGAGGCCGCTTACGAAGGCACAACAGAAACTTACAGTAGATTTGACTAGAGTTTTCAGGTCTGTTTGCGGGTCTAGACACGTCTTGAGAAGCTTGTACAGCCGACTTTCATTCAACTTGGCGAAGGCTTTCAAGTCGTCCATTGCTTTATGAGAGTCTAGGAATTGTGCTGTGGAGCAGGTTAACTGGCGGCAATACACAATATAAAAGAGATACTCGCTCGCCAGTGCCTTGATGGTGCCGTTCAAAGCTGCAACAATCTTCTCTTCGTCTTCATCGATGATGCCTCCCTGTAGTGTGGTTTGCTAAAGTCACTATAGAGTATCGACGTCGCTTACATTATTGTCTATGCACGCTTGGAGATACCGGTCGTATAATGTTGGTCGGCTATAAGGCCGCATACCATCAGTAAAAGAAGCGTGGCATGTGGAAAGCATCGACGTACCTCGCTTTGATATTAGAGAAGTTGAGGAGCACGTTGACTGCCCTAGTGTCCAAGAATTTCATGACACATAGTAGCCGGTCTGTCCACGCAGCTTCATCCGGATCCGCACCCTTGGAGCTCGATGGAGGTAGAGGCAGTATATGATCTGCGAACTCTTTCTGCGCCAGATATCTGCATCTTGTCAAGCTATCTTCGGTGCGGAGCAATGAAGTTCAACTCACTTGACATCCGAACTTCCTAGCGCAGAGTGCAGAATGTGCTGGGGTATCCAAGAGAAGTGTTTTGTGGCCGCTGGGTCAGAATTCTCACTAGAACGTAGTTGATGCTTTCATTTATTAGGAGGAGCGTAAGTGGGACTTACATATCTGGGTAAGCGAGGCTGAATAGCCGACCGATAGCTTTCGTAGCCTCAGCCTGTACGGAAGACTGGGGGGACTGTGAGTACATCAAGTACGACGTGCGAAAATAATTTACCTTCTTATCTAGCATGCGGCCAGCAATATCTTTAAGTTGTGCCTCCGGGACATGATGTAGGGCAGTCTCATAGTCGATTTGCCCATAAAGCCTGCACACGGTAGCGCGGACTTTGTCATCTGGGTCAAGTAGCTTTGATATTAGACTATCTGTGGGTTATGTGAGTTCTTGTCTAGGACGCTCCTTGACTTGGCCAAACCAAACCTTCTATCTGGTCCCTCATATCGGCCTGAGTTGTGCTAACGAGTAATCCCTTTGTGGCCTCAATCCACGCCAAGCGGACTGAAGCGGTCTGATCGTTCTTTCTCGATAACCACATAGACCATGTCGTCGGATATTTGCGAGCAAAATCTGCACCGTTCTTCTCGGAGAACATCTCGCCCAAAGTTTGAGTGGCCATAGTGCGGATCTGCAATTCCTGCACTCGAAGTTCCTCCTCCAGCTGCGGCACAACGTTATGAAGGAGTGCGGGACATGAGCGGTTCAGCCGCTTTATGAGAGTGTGAGCCTTCTGGACTTCTTCAAACTCTTCATCCCTGGAGTGCGAGACAATGACATCGGTGAAATATTGGCATACTTGTCTTTGTAGTTTGTCCGCTGTCTGCGAACAGACCTGCACCGCCAGGCGGAAAGCTGGCTGCTCCATGCGCTGCACACCGGTTAGTTTGAACATGCCATGAAGAGTATGTCACGAACAGTATTCGTGTCCAGGAACTGGGCCATCAAAGTCTCGAGACACTCCTGCGGCAAACTGTGACACTCGTCGATGAGAGCCACCAAGATATCGGCCATAAACAGCTCAATCTTCTTCGCAAGGTCCAGCCGAATCATGTTGAAGAAGGTCCGAAAGACGGTCACCATTAGGTCGTCCGCCTTTGGTAGGTCGCACACAAGTACGACACTCTTAACCGTGGACAAAGACTCCAGCAGATGAAAGTATTCATTGTAGTACGGCGAGTCCGGTCCTTTGAGGCCTGCAGAGAGCTGACGAAAGAAGAAATCAAATATGTCGCATAGTTCGCTCTCCGTGTATGGCGCGTCCGGGGCGTAGAGTCTGAGTAGATCGGCAAGACAACATGCAGCATAGGCCTTGACACCTCGGTCTCGGTGCAAGAGGATTGAGGTACTGATCAGTTCCTTGCGCACAGAACTCAGCGACTGCGTGTCAATCTTCTCTTGCTCCAAGTTTGCAAGCTCCGTCTGAAGAGCCTTGAGCTTCTTCTGGAGCGCATCCGTGGTAAGGCTCTTTCCGGTTAACTTCTCGTGGAACTTGAGTTTCGAGGGCGAATTATGCCCTGCTGTCCTGGTCTGAGCAACCATTCGCCGTAGACTTGTTCCTAGTAGGTATAAATTGTCTCTTTGAGGTATATAGTGATGATGAAGAGGAATTGGAGGAGGAAGATGGTCAACGCGACGAGGCAAGAGCCAAATGGGACCGCCCACCGCGCGCGCACAACAAAACACACGTGCACGTGCTGCACCTGCTCCGGGGCGTCATTGATCCGTACCGGCGTTGTTTCGCAGACACGGCCGGCAAACATTCCCAATTTGGAGTTTCTCCGCCGAGAAAAGACGCGTGGGTCTCGAATTATTCGGTCACCGTCAAAGCCTGCTCGAGCGACTCTAACTTGGCTTTCGCGTTCACCTTCCTGTATCCTATCTCTTGAGGTTCTCGAGACATGCCTCCAGCAGGAGTTGCTGCCAAAAGGCAGCTCCCACCCAAGGAGGTTACCCTCTTCAAGGAACTTCTGAACCATTACGAAACCAGGCAGCTCAAGAAAGGTCTCAAGGTCGCGGACACAATATTGAAGAAAGTCCCAGAGCATGGAGGTATGGCATTGCTCCGCGATCGACGTGTCATATGTATTCAATCTTTCTGCAGAAACCCTTTGTATGAAGGGGCTCGTCCTCACCCACATGGGTCAGCGAGAAGAAGGCCTTGAACTCGTGAAGAAAGGTATCCGCTTGGACTTGACCTCTCACATCTGCTGGCACGTCTTTGGCCTCATCCAGAAGGGCGAGAAGAATTACGAGGAAGCTCTTAAGTCGTATACACAAGCCTTGCGCTTTGACAAGGTGTGTCTTCTTCATACCATACTCGCCACTTTCACCAGCGTACAGCCTCCCATCTCATCACAAGCGCGAAGTGGCATTGTAATCAGCTCGGCACGTTACGTATTCGGTCTCGAGCGTTGGACGTACTGATTCCAGATTAATTGCTCACTTGGTGCTTGCCTCCATCTCTCGACCGCCTTAAGACAATTGACATGGGTTCTAACGACGACTTTATGTAGGAAAACCTCAACATCTTGCGTGATGCGGCCCATCTTCAAGCGCAATTACGACTGTACCCTGGCCTCGTGGAAACACGCCATACGCTTCTCAGACTTCGGCCAAACTTGCGGCAAAATTGGGTCGGCCTCGCTGTAGCATACCACCTGAATGGCAATTTAGTCGAGGCAAAGAAAGTCCTCGAGCATTATGAGGAGACTCTAAAGGTGCGTCTGTATCAAATCAAACGTAGTGATTGTTACCACCTGCACAACAGAATGTCCCAGATTACGATGTCGAACATTCTGAAACGCTGCTATACCACATCCGCGTCTTAGAAGAACTCGGCGAGTACAGTGAAGCATTGACCCTTCTTGATACAAATGCCAAGTCGCGCGCCATCATTGACCGCGTCGCTATCATGGAGTATAGAGGTATGATTTTCTTATAGCAAATTCACCCATAACATCTGTTAATAAAACACGCTCATAGCTCGTCTATTGAGCGCTCTGAAGGAAGTGGGACCTGCTGAGCACACATGGCAAGCCCTGATACAACAAAACCCAGACTCATATACCTACTATAGAGGCTTCTTCTCTAACCGTGGTATCGACATCGGTATGTCCGACTTGAGTCATCAGAACGGCATACTGACACGAGGCATAAGAGAATTTGACCATCGACAACTGGATCCATGTCCTCAAGAGTTTACGCGAGTTCTCTACGCTATACCCCAAAGCCGCTGCTCCTCGACGCCTAGCATTGGGTGTCGCTAACGGTAAGTGGCTTCACAAACGCACTCTACCGTAATACTGACGAGGTGGTAGGTGATGAGTTCCAGAAGTCGCTAGAGCCTTACATCGACGACGCTCTTGAGAAGGGCGTACCATCTCTCTTTGCGGATATCAAGTCTCTCTATAAGGACTCTCGCAAGCTTACATGCATACAAGACTCTGTCGAACTGCGACGTGAGGCATACAAAACTACTGGCGCTGACAAGGATACTAGCGATCCAAGCACATATTTATGGACACTGTATTTCCTCGCCCAACACTACTCTTACATCGGCCAGCATACGCACGCCCTTGAGCTACTGGAAGAGGCGCTTACACACACACCGACGCTACCAGAGCTGTGCATGCTGAAGGCTCGTGTGCTCAAGCGTGTTGGTGATCCGTACGGCGCGGCGAAGTGTATGGACGAGGCGCGGGTATTGGATCTCCAGGACAGGTTCCTGAACACAAAATGTGGCAAGTACCGTCTACGTGCAGGCATGGAACAAGAAGCACAGGAGGTACTCGGATTGTTCACCAAGGTATGCATGAGATCCCATTGTCGACCGACGTAAACTCACTGAACATCGTGTCTCGCATTCTCGGGATGTGCCTAGAAAGATGCACCGAGTCCTGGATCTGATCTCGAAGACATGCAATCCATACAATATCTGATCGAAGACGCAGATTGCCACCGCCGTAATGGTAACCTAGCCATGGCGCTCAAACGATATGTCGGCATTCAAAGGATTTTCAACGAGATCGAGGACGACCAGTACGATTTCCACGGGTATTCAATGCGCAAGTTCACCTTGAACGTTTATATGGAGTGCGTATCCACCCGTAGGAAGTTGGTACCACTAACGCGCATATAGTATGATCAAGTGGGAGGACCGGCTCAGATCACAACCTATCTATGCTCGTGCTGCTATTGCAGCCTCACAGGTACGTCTCCATAAATCAGTATCACGCATTGATCTAATTTCTATGACTGCCAGATATGGGTTCAAGTACACGATAACCCAAAACTCGTTGAGCAGGCGCAAGCTGCAAGTGAGCTCATCGTTCGCCCTTATGGCCTTTCACTAATTCAAGGTTCTAGACAAACTGTCGGGTGATGAGAAGAAGGCTGCTAAGAAGGCCAAGAGAGCCGCTGCCAAAGAGGAGACCAAGAAGGGTAAGGGCCATTCTATCTCTGCTGAAGATGCTGTTTCAGGACTCACATATACGCAGCTCATCCCGCTGGTGGAAACGAGGATAAAGGCTTAGAGCCTTCACCACCAAAGGATGACGACCCGCACGGTCTCAAGGTCTTCCAAGCTTCGGATGGACTTGACAGGGCTGCTAAGTTCCTCAATCCACTTAGTACGCTGGCTAAGGACAACATCGACGTGTGGATCGCCATTTACGATGTTGCTGTCCGTCGCAGTGAGTTAACATGGGCCTTGCCTTAAGTCGTCTTGCTAATATGATAACAGAAAAATACCTGCAGGCTGTACAAGCTCTGAATCGCGCGAAAACCCTGGACGCGGAACATCCCCAGCTTCATGTCCGCCTTGTACACCTCCGCACAACCGGTATGCCTCTATTTGGGACGGATCGTTATCTTACTTACGATATTGTCTAGTAACCAACTTGCCACAGCAACCGCCGGCACCCATTGGTCCAGTACTCATGGAGGCTGCGTCAAAATTGCTTCCTGATGAGATTGCTCTTGCTACATTTAACTCGCAATTTCTCCAGAAGCATTCTATCTCTGCTAGGGCTGTCCTCGCTTCAGCACAGGTACTACATATTCTCGGTCAGTTGGTGGAAGAGATTGAGAGCAACGTGTTTTCTCTCTTCAACCCCGACGTCGCCCTTGATATCGACGTGAGTTAGCCTTATGCGAATCTACTTGCATTAGCTGATCTCCGTTTCTTCGCAGACTGCATCAGAAGCTCTCCTGTTTTTGACGGACGTACAGTCGAAGAGGGTTGACGAGTTCAGACTGGCATGCGACAAGAAGTTCGAGTTATCGACGATATTCAAGGACGCAACGGAGGTTGCCGCTCTCAGGAAGGGTGCATTCGCCCCACCAATAGAACCACCTGAGGTCAATGGTACTGACGACGTCGAAACTCCTTCTGGCTAGTCGCTACTTGTCAGATATACTTTGTATGCTTATCTTTGCGCAATATATTATAGAACAAACCTATAAAGCTACTCTGACATGTCCCACGAAGCGCAGACGCGTCTTGGACCTGTAATTAGGCGACGCGTCCCGGCTAAGACGAGCGCGTCGCGAGCGCTTGATAGAATGTGGCTTGTCGGAGTGTGAACTCTATTCTTTCAGTTTTCGGGAATGGCCGAGGACAGTCCCCCGCGTCGTGCTCTATAACGTCAAAGTCGTCAAGCCCACCGCCGCCGCCAGCCCTCTCAAAATGGTCAACATCCCGAAGTGCGTAGCCCAAAATATTGATGCCAGCCTGTATGCTGAAATTATGAATGTATAGGACACGACGGACCTGTGAGTTCAATGTGTACTGAGTACGAGGAGGGAAATTGATTATGATTGGCGATAGACTGCAAGGGTAAGGCTTGCAAGAAGCACACGTACGTCCTTTGTTTTTCTTGTCATTTGAGCTGAAGTTTGACCGTGTTTTTCGCACCCAAATAGCCCCCACAAGGTCACCCAATACAAGAAGGGCAAGGATTCGTTGGCGGCTCAGGGAAAGCGTCGTTACGACCGCAAGCAGTCAGGTTATGGTGGTCAGACCAAGCCCGTCTTCCACAAGAAGGTGCGTTGCTGTGCAATATGCTCGTTACCAGAAACTCAGACATCGATATGCCACAGGCCAAGACAACCAAGAAGGTCGTACTTCGGCTAGAGTGCACAGTGTGCAAGTACAAGATGCAGCTCTCGCTGAAGCGCTGCAAGCAGTATGTGGACATTTCCTTGTACTGTTGTCGCAGAATTGATGGAGATCTACGTGCAGCTTCGAGCTCGGTGGTGAGAAGAAGACGAAGGGAGCAGCTCTCCAATTCGTACGTGGACATACATGTCCAATAGGATTCCTTACTAACGGTATCTTTAGTGATTGTATTCCTGCTTCGTGTCCCTGTCCCTGTCTTCATGTTCTCGCTCGTTATCTACGCTCATGCCCGCACCCTATGATATGCACCCCCCCTTGCCCATGCGCTGACCCCAAGTTGCACGACGGCTCACTGCAATGCTACTCAAAGCAAGTCTTTGATTGTAAATGATGCATGAAGAGATATATGTTGTACAGCAAGATACACATTATGTGATGCAAGCTCAATGTAAGGTACGCGACTCGGACGTACAGATGCAAGCAGTCCGTCCCGATCTGTATGGTCCGTATCCGCTCATCGCTGAGATGGTGTCGCGGAAGTCGAGTTTCGTATCCAGGAGTCAATGGTTTGGGCTACCTGGATAGCAATCGTCACCTTGGGCATAACATTATGCTGAAGGTCCTCGTTGTGTTGCAGCATCAGTGCCTCCATTGCCTGAGTGACGTCCGAGATCAATGGTTGAACTTGTTTTCGCAGACTGGCTTCCAGGTGGGGACGCAGTTGTTCCGAGAGAGCTTGCGCGGATAAGCCACAAAGACGATGATGTTCTGCTTTACACGGGTCTTGTTGTGCGCCCATCATCATCTCTGCAAGAGCGTGGGTTTCCTCTCGCATTTCGTCGAGCTGCGACTGGTGCGCGGTTTGGGTCTGTCTCCAATTCGTCAGCCGCTTAAAGACGGAACCATTATGTGTCACGAGTGCGCACCTCAGCTAACAATTGACGCAGTTTTTCGTTCTCCTCAGTCAATTGATTATTGACCTCAACGAGGGTTCCATGGTCTCTGATCAGGTCCGCGACTTCGTTTGCGATCGCAGTGAGATCGTCGCCGACACTCCTGACTTCCGCTTCGATCTTGGCAACCTGGGCGGTAACCTCGAGCGATGGCGCGCTTTGTTGCAGCTCCTCCAGCAGATCTTTCGTTCTGTCCTGGATCAGGGCCTCGGTCTCCTCTTCCCAGTCCTGTTGTTGTTGGTTGGCATCGGTTTCCAGCGCATTGACGCGTTCTTCGATCTCCGCGAGCGCGCTTTGAAGGGCCTGAAGATTGTGTGGATGACTTGACTCCTTGGGCGTCGCGATATCGGCTGACTCTGCCCCCGCGCATGCATCAAGCATGTCGACATCGGAATCATGATCTGCCATCGAGGCGGACTTTGCAGACATCACTGACGGTTCACGAAGTGTAAGCTCAGGCGAGCGGTCAACCTTGTTTCGACAGCCAGCGTCGGCTAAGGCCGACTGCAACTGAAGGACGGTCTGCTTCAGCTCGAAGACTTCGTCCAAGTCCCATACAGAGGGCATGCAGGAAACGGGGGCCTGTTCCTGGGGATCGGCGCGTTGGAAAATCGAATTGCCAGAGGAAGCCAGTTTCCGGACCGCATCCTGTAAACGCGACGTTTCCTGGATTTTTCGCCACCGAAGACTAACAAGCCCCTTCTTGAGACCAGCCGTACCGCTCTCGTCTAGCCCCTCAGCGTGAGACGTGCTCATGAAGGTGCTATATCTGGCCAGTTCTTCTTCCAATTGCTGCAGTTGCCTACGGCTCTTGATAGCCTCGGACAGAAGCCTGCAAGAATATATGAATAGGTACATAAACGAGACAAGAGACTTACTGGACTCTTTGCATCCAAACTGACGTTCTATCGTCCTCTTGCTTTGCTGGAATGCATGGGGACTCTTGTGCACTTGCAGTCTCATCGGGCACGGAGGCTGAAGGAAGGGGAGGGGGAGTGGAGCTTGGTTGTACTGGCGGCGCGCTTTGTAGGGCAGCCGCCGGAGACTCTGACTTCACCCGCGGTGCGGCTTGAACAGAGATTTTGCGCAGCGCCTTCGGAGCAGTGGGTATGTTCATCTCTTTCTCTAACGAATCTTGGCCAGTGGCTTGAGCTGGTGCTGTGGATGTAGAGTCACTGATCGGCGGGTTCTTCTTGTCACCAGTGCAAACACCAGGTTCAGACGGCGTTTGGAGTGTAGGTGTACACGCTAAGCTAGGAGTGTGCTGTCGTCGGGATCCTGAACACGAGCGTGAGTCTGAAGACTCTGACCGCGAACGCGTCTTATTGTATGTGGCACGAGGACTTGATCCACGCCGTGCGCTATTGCCGCGGCTTCTGGCACGAGGTTGTGGTGACGGCGAACGCGAAGAAGAGTAAGAGCATGTTCTGCGGGCATTGCGGCCCCTGCGTCGACCACGACCCATGTGGGGACGCTCATCGTCGCGGCCAACGAAATCCCAGTCCCTGTCCCATGGGTGGACAAAGCGGCAAAAATCCTTTCTGAAACAACCAGATCCCATGTTACTGGCTTTAGGAGTGCCATCATCCTCATACCACTGTAAGATGGATTTTTTTAGATTGTCATGTACGGGACATGGCTGGAGCTCACGGACAAAACATCGAATGGCAGGCATGCTTCGCTGAATTTAACGCAGAGACGACCAGGTGATATGTTTCCGTGTTATATGGAAAAGAATTAATGCGGTCATAGAAGATGAAGGAGAGGGATAGACGGCAACACGGTAGTGTTCACGGTCGAAGCTCGACCTCTAGCAAATTCCAAACAATTTTAGCGGATATTAATATTCACAGATAAGCCGAATTTATAGTTTTTTATCACTCGTCGATCGCCCCTCCAGCCAGCGTACGAAGCATGCTATACGAGGGATTCGCATTCAGATGGTGAATTTGGTTTTCCAATGGAAGAGCTGAACGTAATTCATGTGAAGAGCCGTGTACTTGAAGAATGTAGAAAAGTCTACTGATGCTATTGTCCGTTTCCTATTTGTACATTGGTCTGAACGAACGCCGGTGTCTATAGTCTAGTCCTCCTGAGCACTCTTCGAGTTCGTTTTGTTGTCAAGATCGATAGCATCGGTCAAGGTGGCCACTGATCCGTTGTGAGATGCAATGTGAGTAGTGGGGGAAGTGGGGTTGGTCGATACCACAGCCATTTCAATATCGCCACTTTCCTTCTTCTGGGATTGAGAGGGACGCTGCTGGCCGACCAAGCCCACACCACGCATACCCACAGCCGCAATAATGAGTGCGAGGGAAACGGTACCGCAGCATGTCCATCCGGCAGCCCTGAATCCAGCCATCAGCACAGCGGGGGCGTCAGCTGTATATTCGGGGTGCGCTTTGTTGTATCTCGTGGAGACTGCGTTCGCAATCGTGGACGTGACAGCCAGACCGACAGAAGTCCCAAGCTAGTTAAAGCATGCAGGTCAGCATACAGATGCAGATGGGGAAAAGACGTACCCTGGTTGCAACGCTGAAGATACTACCGGCGAGGGCCTGTGAATGCACCGGAAACCCGGAGCACACTTGCAGATTTGCGACTGTGTACGCGATATCTAAGACTGGGACAGTGACGGTGACGACAAATGCCATAGCCCAGTAGGTGATGGTGACCTTGATCAGGGAGAAAACAATACAGGCCACCTGCGTCGACAGATGTTAATGTAGGCTGATGAAACAGACGGTTGGTCACAAAACATACCAAGGCGAAGAAAAGACCCATCATGACAAGTATCTGTCCTGGAACAACTGCTATCAGATAGCCAGTTGCAATGTTGGTAATGAGTCCCTGAAGGTACATAGTAAGACATATGACACGCAATGCAAGGTCCAAACTTACAGAAACGCCCATGGGCACGAGTCTGACCGCAGTCTGTAGGGGATTCAGCAGCTGCACTTCCTGGAAGAACAGCGGGACAAAATATGATAGCGTATTGAAACCCCACCAGCCGAAGAACACGAGCAAGATAATCGGCCCCATTTTCGCGCCCGGCTGTGTCCACATGCTCATTGGAAGCAACACGGACTGGTTCTTGGCCTCACGACGGAGTTCCCAAAGCACAAATCCCACTATAAGGACGATAGCGGTGCCGAAGAGCGACGGCACAAATGGTGTTGCCCAGCCTTTGGGTGTAGCGGTTGACTCGCTGTGAAAAGCGTCAACAGATCTCGCTTGTTTGTGGGAAGAGCTAGGACGCACGCTAAGTCGCATACCAACAAGCCCAGACCTGCTGTACTGAGGACCGCTCCAATCCAATCAAGGCCTTTGTTGTATCGCATAGACATGTCATCTTGGGGCAGGAATAAGAAGCCAAGAACGACAAGAATGCACGAAAGTCCTGCTTGGAGCCAGAAGATAGTCCGCCAAGATGCCTTAGAGTCACTGAGGATACCGCCTAAGATGGTCATGATGAGTAGTCTGCTTGAACGAGCATGGTGATGATACAGCATACCAAGAATCATTCCGACAATGTACCCAATGGGCTGCCCAGCGCCAAGAATGGCGAACGCTTTGTTCTTTGTCTTGCCAGGAGGGAAATGAGACGAGATGATACTGATGCCTGTGAAGAAGTTACGCCTGTTCTCATTTTGTCATCTGATAGAAGCGGGGATGGGGCGTACCAGCAGGGGTATTTGCAGCTTCATAGCAAGTCAACAAACTTGGTCGTACTAAGCCAAAGATCTCTACGTACCTGAACCTATTCCGAGGAAACCGAGGAACAGGATGAAGGTCGGCGCTGTCCGAGCGAAGGAAGCACCGATGCTCCTGTTTACGATAAGACTAAGAACGACAATCAATGCGTAAGGAGACGATCGCACCAGACTGCAAACCAGGCCGATCCCGCGAGGAACATCCTCTTGCTGCCGAAGATGTCAGCCAAGCGGCCACATAGCAAGAGAAGGCATCCATATGACAAGCTAAGGACCGATTAGAATTCAGCATGGGTGACTATCAGTATCTGGTCGTGATAAGACGCACTTGTAGACGTTGAGCGGCCATTGGAGATCGGACTGCTTGAAATCTAGATCTTTACCGATAGTGGTGATAGCGACAGCGGTAGCACCTGTGAGGAAAATCTAGATAGAGGTTGAGTATATAATGGCCAGCGATATGGGCGGGTATGCCGTACACTTAGCACGGTGACGCAGCAGACGGTGCCTGTGATCAGCGCATCCTGAAGATTTTGGTTCACTGTCAGCATGCTAACTCGACAAACGATGCGTTCGAGTCCACGGACAGGCTGTCAGCCTCGCACAAGAGAGGGGCGCAGGAGCCTTTTGAGAGATGCTGGAGGGAGGGGGCGTCGAAAGGACGGCTCAGGCTGGTGCCCATGGCTATTGGACTCGTGCCCGGAGCTTGGACGGGGCACATAATGAGATTTTCGTCAGAAAATACGCCATGCCGAGTCACGGTGGCATGTGCACCCCCCCACAGCATGAAAATAAGGATTTTCGTACAAGGGCGGATCTTCCGAGCCGCGACCGGGGCATCCGCGTCGTGGAGATTAGAAATGCCGCCGGCGCTCAGGAGGCCGACGAGGGTGACCGCGCCGTCGATGGCCTCAACAACGAAACAATGCGCGGGGAACGTATGGAATATTGCTGAATACCAAACCAGAGTCTATGTCTTCTACGTTATCTAATTGTTCAATCAACAGTCCTACCTTCGACCTCAGAACCGGTTTTACGATCCGCAGCCTGAATTTGTAGGGCCTTCGCCTCCTTACTCAACCTCTTCGCGCGCGCGAAAATGCCGACCTCGGGATCGCGGATGAAATTCACAATCACCATGGGCCAAGACGGGTGGGACGGTAGCGTGTCATAAAACTCCGGTGCGAGGGCGCGCAAAGCCGGCAAACGCGTCCATGCCACAGAAGGGAAGTCGTGGTGTTCGTTATGGTAGCCAACCTGTAAAGCTTAATCGTCACTTGAGTCATGTATCATCTGAGACGTGACCTACATTGTATGCCAAGATATTCAATGGGCCATAATAAGAGTACGTTTCCTGCTGTAGACCATCCCATAGGTAGTGCTCCGCTATGAAATGACCAGCACACGGATGTAGACTACCGGCGAAGAAGCTAGACAGCAGGAAGTAGAAGAATGCCTGCCATCCAGCGATTTGCACGAAAACGTAGTCGAAAACAAGCTGGACCAGGATGTTCATGTAGTGCCATGAAGTAAGCTGCTGTGATCGCACAAAGCCGGGCCGTAGAGCGTAGAACAGTATCTGGAACGTTGCGAAGAAGACCTTGCCGAGCACATTGTTAAGCACGAGTAGTTCCAGATGCGTTGGCAAATCGGTATCAACGCCGTCTTCACCTAGTTGCTTGTGATGTTCGAGATGATACCTCTGTGAACAAGCCATAGTTTGAAACCGTAAAAACACGCGGCAGTGAATGGGCCAGCACCTTGAACATCGCGCAATATGGGATGCCGATGGGTAAATTAGCGAAGATAGCGAGGGCTTTGTTGGCCCAAATACTCTTGAACGCCAGATTATGCGTGATTTCGTGGATGGCGAGGAACATATTGTGGTTAAGGGTACCACCGATGGCATAGGCGCAGAACAAGAACTGCGGAGAGAGAGGGTGGGTATTGCGGAGAAGAACGGCTGTGACAATCTGAGAGAGTACGACCCCAGTGACCACCCATTTTGTCAAAGGCTCGTAGCCCATCAACTTGGTAACCTTCCTCACGCATGTTAGCGACGGAACTGTTTTGCTACACGAAGACTAACCTCTGGGTGCGCTTTCATGATTGCCATCCTTCTGCTACGATGAGGCTCTTCGGTCATCAGCCACAAGAAGTCCGAGGGATTCTGTGGAGGCCCAAAGTGCGTTTTGCCATCGTCTTTGACGCTTGGCGACACAATGACCGTGCGACGCGGCGACCGTCCTTCCAGGAACGACTCGGCACCGCCGAAGTAGCTATAGTCTGCATCCACAACCTCACGGTCATTTTCTTAGCATGATACAAGCAAAGTCGCGTACCGATGTCTTTTTGAGGACCGGCTTTCCCTTGAGGAGCACCCATGATGACTGTCGCGCACAAAGTCACGCCACGCGAAACGGGAACCTATCACAATATTGAGGCGCTCGCGTTGCTTGTATGTGTTTGTTGGCGACCTTGTGAATCTAACATGTACAAACAAAAGCAGTGCGTCTCACGATCGCGGCATTTGACCTTTATCGCCTTTGTTCTGTGAATCGTCAGCGAGAATCCTTCCTTCTGTACTTAACTTGATCTGCGCTGGAAAATTTAGACCATGAGCCAAGATTGGGATCCCCGTAGAGCTACTGCAATGAAATCTACCCCAGCCGGCGGTCTGGGCAGAACAAGCAAGATGCGCTCTGCGCCGCCGAGCGCAAGGACCGCGACTAAGGTGCACGCGCACCTGCAATCACCGAAAATAGGGAGTAAGCAATATGGAGGTCGTAAGAAGTTTTCAACTCCCACAGCCACCAAATCGGGGCTCGGGATGCATATCAACGAGATTCGCGGCGGTAGAGGAGAACTAGATGGACTTTCCATCCCAAGACCCCTTACGATGCAGGCGTCGAATCATCCACAGCGAGCTGCTCGAAAATTGGAGCCTACTCATCCTTCACATGCCAAGCCTGTAGATGGACGCTTTTACATCAAGAACGGACAGCTCAAGCGCATTGAAAGCGATGAAGACTCGGACTCTAGCATGGAAGAGTAAGTTGAGATATATTTCGGCATGCTTGAATCTAATCCTCCTTGTCAATTGTCAGCATGTATGCACTTCCTCAGGACTTTCCTATGGCGCTGAAAGCAGCTAGGAAAACGGAGCCGTCTACCTTAGCTCGTAAGACGGGCAGACCTCTTAAAGCCGCTAGAAAGCCAGAAATCGAACCGATATATGTTTCGAGTAGTTCTGAAGAATCAGATCCCCCTGACAGCGACGAGGATCATAGCGATCTCATTGCTGCGTTCGGTGGCCTCACAATCCCCACACGCTTGCGGATACATAAATGCCTGCCATTCCTTCTACGCAACCTGCGTGCAGGCTTCCGAGCACACTGCGTCGCTGCCGGAATTCCAACACATCCGCGGGACAAGCCGAAAACACCTGTTCGCATCGTCTACAGATACCACTTGCAAGACGACCATAGTTCTGAATCATCAGAGTCTGACGATGAGTGGGAGGAGGAAGTGGGTGAGTCCTACGAGTGGGAATGTCCGATATGCGATTTGCACGGTACTATGAACACACGTGATATGGTTGTGTATCACCTCCAGCGGGACCATACCGACGCGGAAAGTTCATGGGAGGACTTGGTAAAGATTACTGTTACATCTTTCGAACCCTCTAACGCAGTCTTCGAAAGGGCGACAAATGGCAAGTAACTATCGTTCCGAAGTCTCTGCTCGAGACATCGCAGCCTCTAGAACCAGACAACGAAGGCACAAGGGTTACACCGTAAGTCGCTGATTTGTCGCCTCGTCACGTCACTTATTCTACTTAAATTAGGACTCTTGGTATAGCTTCATTCCCAGCGCTCGACACTCTGATGACTAGCCCCGACCGTAAAACGATCACTGTGGAGGCTCATCGTGAGGCGACACCTATTCAGACCATTGTCAATCCGTCAAGTCCCTCGATGTATGTAAGGCATAAGCATGAGATAGAAGACGAAATGGATGCTGCTATACTTGCCGCAGCCCGCCAAGGCACTCCACTCGATCAACGGTGTAGCGGAATAAACGAGGACGGCACACTTATTCCGCCTCCGAAGGAGGACCCCCTGGGCCCCGCAGCTCAGCACCCATTTCTCAGCGGAGACATGATCTCTTGTCGTATAGGCGGGCCGCGCTTATATGACTTGTTGCAAGAGCTTGACTTGGATGAGTTCGGCGTGGTCGCCTGGTCGATCGTGGACCGCGAGGAAGAGATATACGATCTAGAGGACATAAGGGATGAAGATAAAGTTATGCTTGCCCTGTGGAACAGATGGATACTGCTCAATCGGTGAGGCAGGTCTCGATCATCTTGCAGTACCTCTGCTGAAAGCGGTCTGAATTTCCAGGACAAAGTTCGTGTTCGAAGGGTATCTTCAGGGCATGAAAGACTTCATCAACAGGTACTATGCAATGATACATCGTGCTGCGGGTTGGGCGGCACTTCGAATGTTTCTTCTGGTACGTTTGCATTTTGCCTTTCAGGCCAGCAATCTTTGATGTTCCTTCTAGTTGTTCAAAGCAAACCGATTTCTTACCCTGCAGGAGATCAAACAGGTCCTTAGATTTTACGAAGAGAAAGTGGATATGGACAACTGGTACAAAGAGATGGACGTACAAGTACCTAACGCCACCACGGAAGTTCAACATTAACAACGTTCTCCGAGCCCTCCTCGATAGTACTAGACACATACTTATCGTCGATAGGCTACAACGCCGATAAGCTGTCCTAATTACGTAATATAACGTAAAGCTATTGAAAGTAGTCCCCCAATTGAACGCGACCTTGTCTCTGACCCGCCACAGTCACTAGCACAAGCCCAACGACGAGCCGCACAACGGGCAAGTTGTCTGCGCTGTGCTCCTTCGTCTACGATGCTGGCCACTTCGTCTAAACGCTCGGCAGCTAGGTCTCCGGAATCAAGACCGTTCAAACGACATGCAACTTCTTCTCCAGAGGAAGGAGAATTAGACGACGCTACCCCTCCTCGCCTTGCAGCAGCAGCAGGTCCCTCACACTCGCCAAGGCCACCGCTCAAAGTCTCGAAGATCCCGTTCCCATTTAAAACGAAGACTGCTGTGCCAGACGCCCGCTCAGATTACCCGCCAGACCCTCCGAGAAGGGGTCCTCCCGCTTATGATAGGTTTGCCGAGGATGAGCGCAGGTATAGGGAACCTGACTCTCGTAGACATGGGCTTCCGTTACGCGGAGGAGATCATTGGACATCTGGCAGCTATTATGACAGCAGGCCTCCTCGTCCTCGTCGGGATCTTCCAGACTTTCGGTACGCAGAAGAACCGGTCTACTATCCACGCCCAGTCGAGCGGCGGGAACCTCCAGTGGAAAGATCTTTACCTCTGGTGTCACCACGACCGTCTAGGCGGTCGCGGTCTCCATCTTCTCCGCGGTCACCCCGTTCACCCCTCTCACCGGAAAGTACGGGGAAGGAAAAGCACCGCCTACCGAGGCCGTCTTTCCCACAGCAAGATGCCCGAGATAGTTATGAATCCGGTAGAGACTGGGAGCGTCGTGACTGGAACGAAAGGAGTCGCTACGGTGAACGTCGCCGCAGCCCTGTACCTGCTTGGGAAGAGGACGACTCCCGTCACTACCATCGACGACCACACTCCAGGGAGTCTGGACGGGCACAAGATGATCGTCCTCGTGAGTACGAGGAACGTAGAAGTACCGATGCTTATCATCCCGTCTCTCCACACACGCCGCTTCGGCCACTATCCCCTCGGTCATCACGCGATGGCTATAACGGACCTACTTCTCCGCCTCTCCCAGCAGATCTTCCCCCTCCTGCTCCACCTCCAGATAATCGTACAGACATTTTGCCCACTCAACACACTGCCGTCAAGATTTCTTTGCCCAAAAGACCGCCTTCGCCAAACAGCAAGTCTCCCAGCTCTCTACTATCGGGCAAGGAGCCATGGAAGCCTCAGACATCTGAGATAGAGAGACCAAGACTCGAGGATAGGCACAGCAGTCAAACCATTGTCACACACGCGAAGAAGCGGAAACCGATCCAACGAACACGAGAAGAGGAGAAAGTGGCCTATGGACGTATGTTCCAGGGTTGTGGTAAACAGAGCGATTATGACGTTATAAATAAACTTGGCGAGGGAACCTTTGGGTACGTCTCCAATAATCCTCTATTTCTGTCCATACTAACCTCGTCGACAGTGAGGTGCACAAGGCTGTCCATCGAGAGAAGGGTCATGCTGTTGCTCTCAAACGTATTTTGATGCATAATGAAAAGGAAGGCATGCCTATTACTGCTCTACGCGAAATCAAGATCTTGAAGGCACTGCACCATGAGAACATCATCGAAATACTTGATATGTTCATCGTTAGAAGTAAGTCACTCACGCTGTACTTCTCTTACGACAAAGCCCATCTTCCGTAATCAGGCAAGGGAAAAGACTCGCCGCTCTCCGTATATATGGTGTTTCCATATATGGACCATGATCTGGCAGGTCTACTCGAGAATGAGCGGGTGAAGCTCTCTCCAAGTCAAATTAAACTTTACATGAAGCAACTCCTAGAAGGAACAGAGTATATGCACCGGGTAAGCGCCACATAAGCGTTCTTAGGAAGGTAGCTGATGCTGTTGTCTAGAACCATATCCTACATCGTGACATGAAAGCAGCCAACTTGTTGATTTCCAACTCGGGTTGCTTGAAGATTGCCGACTTTGGTTTGGCCCGTGCTTTTGACCCCAACGTCGTTCGCGGTGATGCCATGTACGGCGGCAAGGAACGTAAATATACCAACTGTGTCGTCACTCGATGGTATCGACCGCCGGAGTTACTACTCGGCGCTAGACAGTACGGAGGAGAGGTCGATATGTGGGGTATTGGGTGAGTAGCTTTCGCTCTACACTAGATAATGTTCTCATATATCGGCCAGTTGTGTCCTAGGGGAGATGTTCTGGCGCAAACCAATCTTACCTGGTTCTTCCGATCTCGACCAACTGGACAAGATCTGGCAATTGTGTGGGACTCCAACTCAGATCACATGGCCTAACTTCGACACACTTCCTGGATGTGAAGGTATCAAGCGATTCAGCATGTATCCCAGACGGCTGAAGCAAACTTACGAAACGTCGGTATCTTCAACTAAAACATTGTCGAGATTTGCTATAGCCGTCGTGATGCTTACTATCCTCCCAGAATTGGCGTCGAGACCTGCGATCTCTTGGATAAGTTGCTGACCTGCAATCCTCGAGAACGAATCACCGCTACTCAGGCATTGGATCATGACTACTTCTGGACGCATCCGTTACCCGCCGATCCGAAAACGTGGGTAACGTTCATACATAATCTTCATCTGTTTCACCTACCAATCCCGTTTTGCTCAATACGACCTTCCTCATCAGGCTCCCACCTTATGAGGCTTCTCATGAGTTTGATAAACGCGGTCGCCGCAGTCAGGCACCAGTAGGCCCACCACTAGCTGCTCGTCCGGACGTCCCTCATAGGCCATTACCGGCCCCAACGCAACCACCTCCCCTCCACTTTTCCGGAAGACCACCTCCCCCACGCGACTCTTATCGTGGTGGCGGCGGCCATCCTCACTCGCATTTCCCGGGTCAAGGACCTGGTAGCTCCCATCCTCCCCCTAGGTTCGGAACGGCGCCGATAGCGCCCCCTCCCGTTACTTTACCACCGATTGTTTTACGGCCTGGTCAGCCACCACCTGTAATATGGTCAACCGCTAGCTTGGACCGCCCGGCCCATCTACCGCCCAGGCCCATGGAAAACATGAGCAGAGGCGGCGGTGGACGGTATCCGCGGCACGAACCAGCTGGTGCTGGTGAGCTCAACTACGGTTGAACATCCTGATATTGCTTTGCTTTCGAGATTTGAGTAACTGTTTTCGCCTTATCCATATTATCGCTCGTCACATTCTCAGTACCACTACATCACATCGTCAATGAATCTATTTTAGCTATTTTGAACTTGCTCCGGGTGGCTATTCTGCTTTCTACTCGCATGATTGGTGATAACAACTCCCAAAGGTGTGTCATTTTGACGACTATAGGCGCATGAGTTGCGCAAACCTGAAATGGCAGTGACGAAGCTTGTGAATTCAACAAGAACAAACAATAGTAAACACATGCAAGTAGCATCCCAACACCAGGACACTACTACAGCAACACCAATCTTCTTGGATGCTGTAAACAACAGAGGGAGACGTGTAACATTTGAAACGTTTTGATCATGATATATATAACTCATACATGCGAACAAATCCTGCTGAAGAGTCTAATACGGACAGCCTCCCTGTCATTTCATCAAACGACAGATCTCCGATGCAGTCTGCTCCAGGAAGCTCAAATTCCATTTGTGTCTGCTTTATTCCCGTCTTTGTCCTCTCTAAACGCATTAGACCTTGTTCGCAGTTTTCTAGGATAGCTAGAGACGCTACAGATGCTACAGCAGTATTGAAATCCTTCCCAAGGACTTGGATGCATGTATTGAAGCCGAGAGAGACTGACGAGGTATTGAAGTGGGGATACACTTCATAGAGAGCATGACGCGGCTCGTGGTCGATAGCCCCCTCCGAAGGGAAATCGAGGCGGATGATATCCTTGCCTGTCCACAGCACGCAATGCGCACAGCACCGATCATTATCGGAGAACAGAGAGGGACCAATGGCAGGAGCACGGGCAAGTAGTTGACTACAGGAAGACCATATAGGGCTCAACTCGAGAATATCGTTCACCGGTGGCGGAGGGATGTCGTATAGGTATGTGCCTTCTGATGTAGCCAGGAGGAGCCGGTTTGGGGCCAGTAATGCGATAGAGCCAAAAAGAGGCAGTAGATTGTGCAGATAGGAGGACTGGACAGAGCGGGCTGTCAGGGAGCGCGATGATACTAATGCTGTCAGGCTTACTCACCATCATCCAACCACGGAGGCGGGCGACGAGCGTGCGACAGGACTCTGAGAAGTCGACAAAGTGGAATTCTGCTGTATATCCTTGTTCCTGGCGACCGCGCAGGTACATGAAGACTGCACCACTATCGGTCGATTGTACGTCAAAGAAGACGATATTGCGAGGCGATGAGGGCCGATGAATACGAAGTAAAGACAGGTTGGAGTCGCCGCGTAATTCATACAGGCGAACCTCGATGTCAGTTGACCCGCCATATTCTAGATCACTAAAAGAGGACACGTTCAGACTGGGGATCAAGCACAAAATGTAGGGGACAAACAAGAAAAGAAGACCGTTGAGGTAGTAATCACATAGACTTACTGGGCCCAGTGTAGAATATGCAGAATTGCGGCATGCTTGATGCTAGTAGGCGACACACGGAGGTCTATTTGTATTGGGGCGCGTTCAGGAGCTGGAATCAAGGCGTCGGCGCGTTCGCCACCCACGTGGTGCACTTCGAGGCTCCCTCGTGTCGTCGCCGCGATGTAGCGTGTAGCTCCAGGCAGAAGGCGTACCTGCGTGAAATCACCTTTGATGGCGGTGATCGGACGCAGGGCAAGCCGTCCATGTGCAAAGCCTTGCTCGACCATCGCGGCGCGCACGCAAGTCTTGCGTAGTTCTTGTACGGTCAGGTGGCTCAGCTTGTTCTTCAAGTACGGCAGAGGCTTCGCGGCAAGAACATCCAGCAAAGCCGTGTGCCAGACGGAGCGTTCGCCCAAAAAGGCGCGAAGCGAGCGAGAGCACTGGGGCAGAAAAGACATTGAATGAGACACCGAGACATATCTAAGCGCGATGCTTACCGCTCGGAGCGACTCGATGTCCTTGATGGAGAGGAAATACGAGATAGCTAGCCAAACATCAAATGGAAGTCGAGCTACGAGATACGGGCTGCCCACCGCGAGTGGCATCATTGACCTGCGGGAACGGGATATAGCTACGTGAGCAGTGTGTGCTGCGCGTGAGCGCAGAGTGCGCCTTTATAGAAGCAACGCTGCTCTATGTGCGTTTCGGTGGTGTGCCTCTTGATGCGTTTCATAGAGGTAACACCGAAGTGGGTCGAGTAGCCCTCCGAACCGGACGCACGGCTTAACAAGCACTCGCTGTAAGAAGGTCGTAAACACCGTGCTGATAGCTCAGCGGACAAGGCATGGACGGCATACACAATTTTCTGTAACTTGCATGTAGGGTTGCAGGATGGAAGAATGGTCAGAGGGAAACGCCGCGAACTTGGCCGCCCGATCGAAATAGGAGCGCTACGGCGGGCGGCCCGACGCTCGCCACATTAGGCGAACGCGGCAACATTGACAAGTTTCAGGGGGTCGGGCACTGTAATTTTGCTATATCAGGATCGGTCATCGATGGTACCAAAAAATGCGCAGATAAGCAGAAAATATCTCCGGCGCGTCGCTGTGGAAGGAGATCGAGCGGCCCACTCAGGAGTGAGAGGGTTAGATACGCCGATAGGAGTTGTAGAATCCATCTCATTGTTGGTCCCCTCGGACGTACAAAATGTCCGAGGGGACCAAGTCTTCCTTGCCAACATACCACACCATAAGGCACCAAATGCGTGGCTCAGAACGAGTGCGTGCGGAGACGCTGAGGTCATGAAAATCATTCCTGTGCCGGTGATGTTATCGTCCTCCAAAAATGTCACGCGTAACCAAAAATCCCTACTTACGACAGAAAGCCTGAGCTTAAGTACAGTGATTCTATGGTACTAGAAGCAATAAGAAAATGCGTTAGGAAGACAGTTCCGAGCTGCGATCCAAGGTGGACGCGGGGCCGTCGGTGTAAGTATGGAGAACTTACATCGTACGATGTGGTTTCTGTCCATTGGCTGACATGACATGTCTGCGCAACAAGTCTCCTTGGTCTTACGAAGACAGTTGCCTACTTCGTATGCCTTGGGCGGACGACAATGTGTTGGTTTAGGCTACAACAGCACGGTTTGAGCCATCTCGAGATGCTGAGACAAGCATTTGCTGGCGGCTGAAATGATGACGAGGTGTCGCGTTGGCAGACTGCGCTGACGGAATGTTAGGGAGATGACATCAGCTCACAACATTGAGCAACGTTACACGTTGAACAGAGTATGTCGCCGCACCATATGCTGTCGAATCACCAGTCAGTGTATTAGGATACATCATCTTGATGTCGATCCGGCTTCATGGTACCTAAGAATGACGCTGCAAAGGCACCGGTCGACGAGCCATCTGTTTTGGGAGTAGTCTTGATACGACCTGCATAGCACTAGATTAGAGGCAGATGACGGGATCAGGAACCTACACTGGTGCAGCACGGAGCTTGTTGACAAAAGAAATGAAGCCAGCTGGACGTGAACGGATCGGAGGAGACAATAGCGCAGGTACTGGACTGGATCGTATGGTGTGCGATAATCTGTCCTTTAGAAGCAGCACCGTGCATCACCTGTGGTCGAGCTGCGAAATGAAGGGAACATTGTGGCGATCCTTTCAGGCAGCCGGATGGATACTGCACAGGGTTCCGGACACAGGGAGGTGTGCGGGGTCCTGGCGGGCGCGTGTAGTCCACACTAATGTGTTCTTGGGTAGGTTAGGCTGCCTTGAGGTTGCTGAATCGATTGCTGACGTTAGTACGTGGGTACATATATGTTGCCGGTGGATATGCTTTGTCTTACTTGGTGGAGGGACGATAGGAAAAACGGTCCTGTTCGAGCGCGAAGTCCTTGCCGACGAATTTGAAGGGTGAGATCAAATTCGCGGTGAGGGACTGTGAAGACGTTCTGCGCTGACTCAAGAGCGACGGTGGATGATGACAGGCTTGCTACGGACAGTCAGAAAGATGATCAACGCCTGAAGACGTCAGTGGTGAAAACAATCTTCACTGAGGAGGCTTGCGACCATGCCAGCGGAAGAGGGTGCACGGGGTCCGATGATGGAAAATTGCCGCATATGGGAAGGGATAGTAACCGGAAATTATTGGGGAGAGTGGTTCGACCCTGATATTTATTCGAGAGTTTTCTTCACCCGCCCTTCACCTCGTTCGTTGTTCCCGACCCTCATCCCCGCAGCCTAGTCCACAGGCTGTCGACACTGTCTAGAGGTACCCCGCTCAACCGGTCTACCAGTGTTCGGGGCGAGTCGCATTTTGGGGATTTGCGTCTTTATTATATTCTTCTCCAGTTCGTTCGTATAGAGGAATTCTACTCACGGCGTCCTTTGACATCCTGGTATGTACATAGCGTCTACCTTCCGCTCCGCATTCCATATCTTCCCCCTCGTACCATCCTCTTGCATGATTTCTCGTGGAGACGCGCTTCCGGGTTCTCACCATCCTCTATTTAACAGCTAATTGGCTCCTTAAACACGCCCGGATACCTAGCCCCTCCTAAAACCTCGACACGATGCGCGCTTTACTGCGTCCACTCGCAAAACACACCGTGTTCTCGCCCATAGAGACTATCGTCGCGGTCTTCGTCGTCGCGACGCTTGCCTACTTCCACATACTCGATGGCATCAAACACTCGTCCTTCTTCGCGCCTACCTTCCCTTCCTCGCTCCGCCCCTCCCACGTTCGATTATCTCGCGGAGAGTGGTACCCTATCAGTGAACGGGAGTGGTACAACGCGTGGACACATGGCGAACAGGCCCTCGAGCTGCAACAGATCGTCTTCAGCGTAGACGACAAGTCCAGGAAGGTGTGTATATCCTCTATGCCTGTCGTCATTATAGTCGAGCACACAGCCATCCCGACGCGTCTTGACCCGGGGTATCGTCCTGCACTGCTCCGTCGGGACGCAGTGCCGCAAATTGTCCAGACGCCAGAGACGCAGCTTTGCGTTATCTGCATCCGGGTTTTGATGGCAATTTACGGCCGACGATATACTTCCGGGTCTTCTTTTCGATGGCTTCTCGACACATTCAAAGAGGGTATCTCTGATGTCAGTGCGGACACGCGCCGGTCCGCGCAGGAGGCGCGAAAGCGCAATAAATGTGCAGGCGGACGCGTGTTCACACTAGTAGGGATCGCCTATGTGACCTTGTGTTGTCATTCGAAACCTGGTCTTGGGTACTGATCTCGAACCTCTGTTATTCATGCGTTTTGATGCCTCGTGTGTACTTAGACTGGTATACTGACGCCCTTCGTAGAGTTATCCCGACCCAAAGCTGGAACCTTCAGCCCTATCTGCGGTTGCCGCCGAACTCAAGACATCGTTGCAAGCCCTTTCTGGACGAACATATCCGTCATTGTGTCACGTCTCTTCGCTCAACGCTTCTGGCATCGACTGCTTCACATCGTTGGCGCCCGGCTCACTCACACTATCGTTCACACCCGGTACCCGCGATGACTGGGTCAGCGCACTGAAGCGTACCGCCACGCTTAACATTGGCGGTACGACATACGCGGTGCAAAACCCTAAGCGTGGAGAGTCTATCGGCGAAATGAAGAGCAGCAAGTGGGTTGCATACGCCCTGGGTGCGCTCGTCGTGCGCTTCTGGGAGCTGACGAAGAAGGCCGACTCGCTCGACATCCTCGTCGTTCTCTTTGGCTACGTGCTCATGCACGTCACCTTCCTTCGCCTCTTCTTCAAGTCCCGCGCGCTTGGTTCCAACTTCTGGTTGTCGACTGGTATCATATCGTCCTCTATTGTTGCGTTCCTATACACCCTGCCACTATGCCGTGCTCTTGACATTCCTCTGGATCCGATCTGCTTATCGGAGGCTCTACCATTCCTTGTTTGCACAGTCGGCTTTGACAAGCCCCTGCGCCTTGCCCGCGAGGTCCTCGCACACCCACATGCTCTGAAACCCCAGGAGGATGGCCGCATGAAGCCGGCCGGCGATGTGATCCTCGATGCCCTCGACAGAAAGGGTAACATCATTCTCCGCGACTACGTGCTCGAAATCGCTGTGCTCTTCATTGGCGCCAACAGCAAGGTCGGCGGCCTGCGCGAATTCTGTGCACTCGCATGCCTCGCCATGGCTGTGGACTGCGTCATGCTCGCTACGTTCTACACGGCCGTGCTCACGATCATGATTGAGGTATGTTCCTCCGCTCGCTTACTGCCTTTCCCTATTTCTCCCGCCGCAACACGCCTTTGCCGTCGCGCTGGGCAGCCCAGCCACCGCGCTTGTCACGCCGCTTACATAAGCATGTGACCGGCACGGGCCTGGTGCCGTCCCGATTCCGCCGCCGCTCGTTCCGTCCTGCGCAATTGTATCTCGTCCCGATCCTGACCAGTCCCTTGCTTTTGTTCTGCTAGGTGCGGCGCATCAAGATGGTTCGCTCCCAATCTCGCTCCCGTTCGTCCTCTGGTGTGCACCTCAAGTCTGCTATTGCTCGTCCTGCACCGAAGATCAAGGACGCCGAACCGGCTGCCCCTAAGAACGCGAGCGAGCGATTAGGTCGAGTATTGTTCGGAGTCAAGGGGTCGTCGCTCTCCAGGAATGAGTTCGAGGAGAATCCTATGGCCCGATTGAAGCTTTTACTTGTGAGTCGCTTCTATAATCGTGAGCGTATGTCTAATACGAGGACTCTTTGACTTTAGATTGCATCCTTCCTTACATTACACATCCTGAACTTTTGTACGACTCTCACACCCGCTACCGCTCTCGCAAGACACCACAAACATAGTTTCCGCGCGACCTCCGACCACGACGCCCCTCCCGCACCCCGTGTGGACATCACTTCCCCCGCCATCGCCAACGTCCTTGCTAGTCTCTCCGAGGCGTCCATTCAGACTCCCGCGGACAACCTCTACGTCAAGGTCACCGCACCAGTCCATGTGCACGTCATGCCTGCACAGCCCGCGGTTATAGCAGCATCGAACACAAGCGAGGCCATCGAGAACTTCATGTCCAGCTGGACAAACCTCGTTGGCGACCCCGTCATGTCGAAGTGGATTGTCGTTCTCCTCGGTATCAGTGTCGCGCTTAATGGGTATTTATTGAAGGGTATCGCGGCTGGTGCCGGCCAGCAAATCGTACGCGCAGGTGTACGCTTCAGATCGCGTGCACGAGTGGTAGAGAGTTTCAAGGCAGAGCCTTTGATCGAGGAAGAGGAGGTACCAGTAAAGGAGCCGGCGAAGGAAGTTGAGGAGAAGAAGACCGTTGCCATTTCGTCAAGCGTCGAACCCGTCATCGTTGCGCCCAAGGCCGTGCGTCCGGCTCCCATCAGCCTCGATACGCCTACTTTCAGGCCTACCAGCAAGCCTGCACTCAGCCTTCCTGTCAACCTCGAGTCTGTTGATGCCAAGCTGGAGAAGGAGCGCGAGCACACTCAGGCGATGGAGGCGAAGATCGCTGCTCGCTCCGCCGGAACGCGGCCATACACGGAGGTTCTCGATATCTTCGAAAACGGCCCACGACCAGTCTCAGCGAGCCTGATGCTTTTGTCGGACGAAGAGGTCATCTTGCTTGCGCAGAACGGCAAGATCGCGCCCTACGCTTTGGAGAAGATGTTGGACGACTTTGAGCGTGCCGTGTCTATCCGTCGCGCTTTGATCTGTGAGTGAGCTTCATTAGTACTGCATCGAGCAACTACTAATAGCCGTACAGCGCGGGCATCGAGGACGAAGACACTTGAGTTCTCAGATGTGCCAATGACGGGCTATGACTACTCGCGCGTCATGGGTGCTTGCTGCGAAAACGTCATCGGATACATGCCTCTTCCTCTTGGTGTCGCCGGCCCTTTGAAGATCGACGGTCTCCTGTACCCTATCCCTATGGCCACCGCTGAGGGCACCCTTGTCGCATCTACATCTCGTGGCTGCAAGGCGCTCAATGCGGGCGGAGGTGTCACGACCGTCCTTACCTACGACGGCATGACGCGCGGACCCGCCATCGACTTCCCGACTGTCGTCCAAGCTGCCGCCGCGCGCGCATGGATCGAGAGCGAAGACGGTTACGCCGCCGTCAAGGAGGCATTCGAGTCGACATCACGCTTCGCCAAGCTGCAGAACATCAAATGCGCCATGGCCGGCCGGACGCTCTTCGTGCGCTTTGCTACCCGTACAGGTGACGCGATGGGCATGAACATGATCTCGAAAGCTACTGAGAAAGCTCTGGACCTCATGGGCAAGGAGTTCCCCGGCATGGTCGTCCTCGCGCTTTCTGGCAACTACTGCACGGACAAGAAGCCTGCCGCAATCAATTGGATTGAGGGTCGTGGCAAGGGCATTGTCGCCGAGGCTGTCATCCCTGGCAACATCGTTAAGACTGTGCTTAAGACGACGGTTGATGCGCTTTGCAACTTGAACACCAAGAAGAATCTTGTCGGCAGCGCAATGGCAGGCTCCGTGGGCGGTTTCAACGCACACGCTGCGAACATCTTGACCGCAATCTTCTTGGCGACTGGCCAGGACCCTGCGCAGAACGTTGAGAGCTCTAACTGCATGACTCTCATGGAACCGTAAGTCGACGCCATATATCGTGCTAAGCGTGTACTAATATCCTCTTTCAGGACTAATAACGGCGAAGACCTCCTCATGACGGTCACCATGCCATGTATCGAGGTCGGCACCGTCGGCGGTGGTACCGTTCTCGCACCCCAGCAAGCCATTCTCGAGATGCTTGGCGTCAAGGGCGCACACCAGACAGTACCCGGCCAGAACGCACAACAGCTCGCGCGCATAATCGCCGCAGCTGTCATGGCGGGCGAGCTGTCGCTCATGAGCGCACTCGCAGCCGGCCACCTCGTCCGCGCGCATCTCGCCCACAACCGCTCACAGCTCAACACCCCCAGCACCTCGCGGCCCGTAACGCCCGGACCCAACCAGACGGCGTTCTGGGCGGGCAACTCCGCGACCGCAACTGCGAAGGTTGAGGTGAAGCAGGAGACCACTACGCTGTCGTCGTCGTCATCGACGACGTCAATATCTGTAACGGCCGCGAACGGCCACGTTGAAGGGAAGTCATAGCGTCCGTACGTCATGCTGTCCCGTGCTCCGGTCCTTTTCTCGCATATTTGCTGTCGTTTTTGCTTCATGACGCATACTATATGTCGTTTTGAGATGCATGTGTTGTTGGACTAGACCCTTCTTCAGTGTAAGATCCGTATACTTAGCATGTTCAGGATGGATATACTACCCATTACCCGCTGTACTTAGTAACTCACGCAAATTGCTGCAACTATCATGACAAGACTTGCCTGCGTGACGGATGTATGCTCCCGATGAAGACGTGCGTCACTTGAGACCTGTAGTGGCACACTGAAGGCCTGCTGAGGGCCAATTGTGGGAGAGAGCCCCGCCCGTTCGAGCTCGCAGACGTGTAATTTTTGAACGTGATCCATTCGCAAGCTCGTTGTGTATTTTATAGATTATGTGCTAAGGGGAAAATCAAGGAAGTGACGCCTCACGTGTATGCGAGGGGTGCTGAATATTAGTGGAGATACACTATGCTACTAATAAGGGACCGAGAACCACCAGAGGGGAGAGGGAAGTCATATGCAGCCTTATTAATGATACAGGGAATTGAAGGTATAAAAAGAAGAAAAAGAAACCGGCCAGCTACTGGCGTGCTACTACGAAGATCATAAGTCGGACGAGGAGCAGCGAGCTCAAGAGTCTACTGTGAACAGACGTCCGAGAGAAACTGCGAGTATCCTATCCTGGGGCTAGGGAAGGGAGCCAAGAGCAGGATGGTCCGAGTTGTTGAGGCAGGCCAGTGCAGATGCGCCAGTGCAGGGAATCAGTCGATGCCAATGCGAGTTGCCAGTGCCCAGGGTATATACCAGATTAGGGTCGGAAACAACCAGATGTGCCTACATGAGCAAAAGGAAGCGTCAGCTAAGACACGATAAGAGTATGATGAAGCGAGACTTACCAGTTGTCGATCATGGATCACGTTAATATATGTTGTAAGACGTTGAGGGTCGGGTTTACAACCGTAGTGAACCTTCAGAGAGCGACGACGAGGTGTTGGCGATGTCCAACAGAGTCAGCAGGAGCTAGTGCTTACCATTTGGTCAGTGATCGATCGCTTCCTACATGAAGTAGTAGTTCGAGAGTCGTAATTGTGGGTCGGGAATACCGCTCTCGAGCCTGTGCGGGGTAAGGATATGATATCAACGACCGTCCAGTCAAAGAGGAATATCGAGACTCACCGAATGATAACAATGAATCTCATCCCAAGAATAGAAGTCCGCGTTGTTGAGTGGACCGAACGAAATGCCGCGGGATACATGTTGGCGAGGACGGGCGACTTGCTGCCAGCTGGAGGCATCGTCGAGTAACCAATCCCATGATATCCCATCTTGAAGTGAACCTGAACCATATCAGAAGAAGGGGACCGACGGCGCGAGGGCTACGTATTGCCGTGAGGAGAACAAGCTGCTAGCGAGAAGCATCATCAAGTTGTTCCCCACACGATAGCCCGAGGTCCGTCAGTGTCTTGTCGCGAAAGGTGAAGGAGAGGAAGCCGGAGCACATAATCTCAGTGATTCCGGTGAGCGTCGATTACGCCCCCTCCCTCTCCTTCCCCTTCCCCCTCATCTTCCTAGGCCTGACCGCGTACCCCACGCCCACAAGCGACGCACGAGTGCTGCTCTGCTCCTGAGGGCCAAGGAGCCCAGCAACAGCTCGTTGTTGACGTCTGCGTTCGCTCTGGGGCATCGCCAATCGCTCCGTCATAAGCAGTGTTCTCAGGTCCGTCATGCGCATCGGGCTCAGAACAGGCCGCTCTCGCTGATCTTGCTGCTGGGCCGGCTGGGAAGGCTGAGCCGGCGCCTGCTGCTGCGAGGACGACGCGTACTGCTGCTCCTTCTGAGATGACGACTGCTGTTTCTGCTTACGGATAGACGACGAAGTGATGGGCTTGTTCTTGGCGTTAGCGTTGCGGCGGTCACAGTCCTGGATGCGGTGCGTCTCGTGTCCGACAATGAACCAGCTCCGAGGCGACGTTTCCGGGGCACTTGCATCCTGGCTGGAGGGTGGCTGGCTTAAGTTCGTGTCTGAGTAATGATGCGTCAGCGAAGAGCCAAAGAATCAGAGTTTGAAGATCGCTTACCAGCTGGAGGATCTGAACGAGGCGCCGAGCGAGGCTCGTTCGAAGCTGACTGTTGCGGCGGTGGCGGCGAAGGCGCAGTCTTCGGCTTCTGCTGCTGCTTGTTAGGGGCAGAAGAGGCCTTAGGTGGACGTGATTGCGTCTTCGTCGCCGGTGTCCGTGGCTTAGCGACAGATCGACTCGTGGATGCAGTTGAAGGTCCTGGTCGAGGAGCCTTGGGTGCTGGTGCTGACTTAGGGTTAGGTCAAGTCGGACTACCAGTAGCGAAAGACGTACCATCCTTGCGAGTCTGCGGTACCGTCTGAGTGCGAGTCGTCTGAGGGACCGACTTGTTCTTGTTCTGTCGCTTTTGCCTGTTGTTCGTCCCGCGTTGCTGAGCAGGGCGCGCAGGTGCAGGCGGAGGAGCCGGTCGTGCATCCTTCGTCTGGCGCCTGTTCGACTTGCCGCGAGCGTCGCGGGACTCGGTCCGGGCCGGTGCGCGAGGGGGCGGGGGAGCTGGTCGTGCTCGAGTGTCCTCTTGCGCGAAGTTCTGCAACGCTGCGAATGAGTTGCGGAACGAGCCGGCGTGAGTGGTAGCGGGTGCCTTGGGGGTCGGGCGAGGCGCTGCTAGTACTGGTCTCGAGGGCGTGGGGGACCGAGAGCGGACTTCAATCCAAGGGGAGGGATCCGTTGTTGTAGGTGTCGTAGGAGTAACCTGTCGCGATATATGGGTAAGAGTCACCAAGAGAGCAGTGCCAGTCCAAGTACTTACTGGGGCTGGGGTGGCGAGAGATGTAATACTGGCATGGGAAGAGACCGATTCCGAAAGACTGGCGGATGCGGGAACAGACTGCGCGCCGAGTTCAGCGGGTTCGACGTAGCTGAGGAAAGAGTCCGTAGAGTCTGATACCGGGAGAGTGACCGAAGAAATAAGGATTGCGGTGGTGAACGAGTCCGATGCCGAGAGAGTGCTTGCCGATGGAGAAACTGTTGAGGCAACGCTGTCTTCGAGTACAGAGGTGGCGCTGATCGAAGCAGGGAGCTTGCATGGTTCAACGCCGAGCGAGTCAATCATCGAAGTAGTCTCCGTTACAGGAAGGCGAGGCCCAGCTCGGGAACACGTGAGGAGGGTGCCGAGTGCGAGGAGAACACCGAAGAAAGCGATGATGGCTGTGAGCACTTGGAGGCTGACCGTCGCGTTCGTGACTTCAATCATCTTCGATCCAAAAAGCATGCCGAAGACGCGAGTCGCAGGTGGAGGTGCTGAGGACGGGTCGCACCATTCGAACATGTGCGGCTCGAAGAGTCGGGGAGAGAACGCGAGGGGAGCGAACACGTCCACCGGTGCCGGAGTTGGAGGCCGCAGGTAAGGGAAGTGAACCCACAGCCGCTCGAGATTGTGCCCCGAAAGTAGCTTTGGGGCAAAGGTGGACAGTGTCGCCTTGATAGACTCGGGGAAGTGATGGGGTAATGGTGGATGGTTGGACATTAAAGCGAAGAGGGCGAGGGCTGCATAGACGAGGGAGGATGTGATGATCATGGTGGAGGATGGGGGGTTGACCGAAGGAGGGGAGGATGAGATTTGGGAGTGAGGTGGATGGTGGACGTTCGGGTTCGACTTCGGTGAGCTGTTCGAAACCAAACATGCCTAGTTTATATGTACGCACCGTCGAAGGTGCTGACCGTGACTGCCAGTCTCGATTGCAACCAGCGTCGAAGTTGGCGCGGTCTGCTTCCAACGGAAAGCTTTGCGATTCATCTTACTTTGCTGCCCGCTCCTGTGTCTTTTACAGCGAGGATAATTAACATACGTAGAATAGGGGACGTGCCAAGATGGTCGTACGCGTTAGAGCAACGCGACGGGTCGCGTCGCGAGTCGCGCCATCGTCGCGCGCTGAGAGCCTGAGACCCCGCGACGCGATCTGCCGCCTGAGGCTGACTGTAGACGCTGACGCGGAAGACTCAGCCTATTCAACGATCGTCTGCACTTTCAAGCTTGTTTCTCTCTGAAAAAGCCCTCACTGAAGAGGATGGACCTGGTCATGCTTAAACGGGAGACTATATAGATAAATGAGACAATACTTTACATACACGGTACAAGGGGGCCATGAAATTATCCAGAGTCGCTCCAACGTCTAGAGAGTATTGTTAGTTTCCGCTACTTCGATCTTTGGGACGTCCGTGTTCGTGGGTTTCTCTACAAGATTTCCGTACTCCTCTGAGGTGAACCGCTCGTAAAGGCGACGTCCATGTTCGCGCACAATGTGCGCAGCGATAGCCAGCTCTGCGTGCTTGCATCCACGCTCCAGCGTCATTGTTTTCTCGAACGTGGCGTACTCCAGCTCTGCCATCTTCACCTGGCAGAGACGCCAGCGCTGTTCTGCTACGCCGAAGTAAGCGAAGTGGGCATAGATTGTTGCCCGCGTGTCGTCATAGAGCATTCCCAGTATCAGAAGGTCCTTGGGAAGTGGCTTGGTGTGCTTTCGCTTGTCGAATGGCTCGCCCTTGAGGTGTAAGAGTAGGAATGAAACGAGATGAGGAAACGCCTCCACAGCGAGCTTGTTCACCTCGACGGTGCTGTCTGCATTCATCCCTTCCTTGATCGCGATGATGGGTTGTCGCAGTGCCTCAAGGACATCGCGCCTGATCACGAACTGGCTGTCTCCCAGAATCTTGAGGACAGGCTTAGTCGCTGCACGAGGCTGCAACGGACAGAACCATCTGTACATCTGCAAGATTTGTAGTTTATACAGCCTGCTACGGTAGTTCGACCTGGGAACAAAGTTAGCACGATATCGGGACACTCTTACAATTGCGGTCGTACGAACTCAGATGTCGCTCCGTCTGTCGCTGTGTGCATGAGTGCGTGTCGCCAAGAATCAGTATCTATCATTGACTGGATTTGAGCTTTGTGAGACCGATTCGGCTCCTGCTGCGTTTGCGCTGATAAGTTCCGGATAAAGACACCTTTGTACTCCGCCTTCTCTATTGCCTCCTTGAACGCCGGGCTTCCTGGCTCGAAGACGGCAAAAGGGTTCCTTTCTTCGTTATCCTGGAAGGAATTGATCACATAATTTGCGGTGAGGGCTACAGTATCATCCACCAGGCTCTCTGGCTGGGGGGTGATATTAGCGGCATCAATGGTGCCAGTCTATGTGACGGGTTGGGTCAGTTTGATGGCGATATCGCGACCTCAAAATGATGCTTACTGGTATCTCGACAGGAATCTTGTGTTTATTTTTGGGAGAGCAAGCATTGAACCCATTGCCTCTGAGATCCTCGAGATACTTCACGACATCGGCGGCCATGGAAGCTGGATCGCGCAATGCCGACAGCAACTCATTGTTTGCGGCGTTAAGATCTTCGCCCTGCGTGATATCGGCCTGCTGAAGAAAGTAGAGGTCTGTAATTCTAAAGACGAGGTACAATGAGATTGCGGCGTGCATGAATCATAGAGTAATACGTACTTGACGGAACCTGTCTCATCGAATTTGACCGCAGGCAGGCTCAGAGAGCTCAGGGCTGCCGGTAGGTTGGGTGTGTTCTCCATGCTGGTGGTACTAGTGAAAATGTGGCACTCTAGCTGTACGGGCACAAGGAGATGGTAGAGAAAGCGCTCGGGAGGCAAACGCCTTTATATGCAGTCGATAGTGGCACAGAGCGCGGAGCCCTTTGTCCTAAGAGCCATCTGATAAGAATCGAAGCCTGTTGGCATACCGCTTGGCCGCATGGGGTGGCATCTACTACTTACTTTGAAGAGAAGGCATCTTTCAATGCCATAATAAGTAAGTAGTATGTGGCTTAGTTCATCAGCTTCAAGTTGAGTTACGATCTGCATCCAAATTTCCTGATCTGATAGGATTTATTTCGTACGGAATATCCTTGTAACGAGATTGTTGCATGTAAGTTGGAGGTGAATGTGATACAATAGCTGCGATGCTCCGACTTTGAACGTGAACCGTTGGAGGGTCGCAGGAGTGAGTCGCCCTTAACAAGCGCCTTGGGTTAATTCGATAGACGCTGAATCAATCGGCACGCAAATCGGAGAGACGGTCTTCTGAGCATGGTGAAAGCAGACAGAATGCCAGCTACTAAGAACCGAGCACATACAACTTTATACAGGTATTCGAGAGCGCTATTATTACATTGTAAACATATGGATGGCAGGAGTCGAGGCTATGGCTACGAGGAATGATACATGTAACGTACATGCAAAGATACACCGAGAGAAACCAACGATAATTGGGATAGATTGAGCAATTCTGGGATAGGTTGAGCCTTAGTAGGATGCCGTTGCAGATTATTCGACACTGGGTAAAATTACACCACTTCCACAAAGTTCGCGGGGAAGGTGCCTGTTCTATCGCCGACGTTTCCGTGCCACCTAGCAAGCGATTAGTAGAGATCATATCGTCTAGCAGTATAAACATACCATGTATCAACATTGTCGCTCTTCTCAGTGACGACAATGACGTCTCCTTTGCGGAATGAAAGGTCTCCGGACTACGAAGTATAAGCTCGTCAATATCGGGTTCTCTAGAAGGATGAACCAACTTACTTGAACAGCGTTGAAATCAAATAAAGCAATAGCCTTCGCAATACCCCCTCCAGATCCTAAGGATCGTGTCAAATCTGGTTTGGGTGTGAACCTGGCGGGCGGAGGCGTGCTTCCCCTGATGGCCCTCGCGGCACTGGGTATCGGCGCACCGAACACATCGTGGTCATCGACATCCTCCAATCCACCGTGGTCGCGCCCACCAAAGTCGTATGAGCGCGATCCGCGGGCCGACTTGGACGAACGCGTGTTGCTGCGGCGCGGACCAAAGTCGTCGCCGTACGTGTCGTCGAATGGGTTGTCGGAGCGCCCGCTGCGCGAGGACGACCCCGCGTACGTGCTTGACCGGCTACGCGCGCCGGAGCCCATGCTTTGGAAGGGATATTTGCCGCCGCCGGACTGCGAGTTTCGGCGCGGTTCGTAAGCCGCAGAGTAATCTGAGTCGAACCTCGTGTCGAAGTACTCTGTCGTCGGCTCGTCTCGGTCAAAGCTATCTTGTCGGCTCCTATCCCTGTTCCTGTCTTTGTCGTATTGCGATCCGCGAGCCCAGGAACTCTTGTCTCGGTAATTGTATGTGTTTGTAGGGCCTGACTGGAGGTCTCCGTCACCCGGGGGAAGGCTATCATCGTTAAAGTCAAAGTAGCTGTTCGAGCGGGAGTTAGAGGGTCTTCTCCTATTTTCGTCGCGATCGCGTGGACTCTCCAGACCGTCGAACATGTACCCATCATCGCTAGATCGATTGAAGTGCTCGTTCACCCAACGGTGATTTCCGGGCATGCCTGTACACGACTCTAGAGTTTGGATCAGGCTCGATGCCCATTCTGGCGGAGGAACGGAGCCGCTCAGGAGCATTCGAGCTGTGACGTTGTGGCGATATGCTTGCGAATTGGCGTCTGACCGCTCAACGATGACGGAGCCCTCTAGGGATACGCCACCAAAGAGTCCTCGCGTCTTTGAGTAACTGTACATAGCGGCAACTTTGCCCTTTGTGCTGAGGGCACCAGAGGCCTCGCCATTGCGTCCAAGAGGTCCAATTGCAATACTGAGATTGCCGCCAAGGGTGACGGAACCTGCGGACATAAAGGATTGCTAGCAGTGCTGCGTTAGTACAATTCACTTCTTCGCTTTTAGGAGATACATACCACAGCCTTCAAGATACATCAGTAAGAACTAGATGGTTCAAGTTGTTACGAACTTACCGCACGGGAATTGAGCGTCACCAAGAAATCTGTCATCTCGGCTCCTGCTTGCCCGCCAAAGCCGACACCGGCGGTTCCAATCGCACTCGGGGCAGACCAAGCTGTTCAACGTGTCAGTATTCTGTAATCAATACACACCAGTACACTCACTTCCATCTGGCAAACGTGCTATCACAAGTCCAGAACCACCTCTTGCGGAGAATAAGAAGCCGGCCTTGAATACGGTGAATATAGCGAATCCCTTTGCGTTCTCGAGGACGCTGCGAGGGACGACCTAATCTCAAAATGCGATCAGTATTTAAGCTGTATAAGATCCGCCACTACGTACTCCATCTAATCCATTATTCGCACCGTCCACAAATGACCTGACTAGATACAGGAGTGAGACCACTTTCACTCTAGGCTCGAAGATATTTCAGCGACGTACATATTTTTGAAGCCTTGGCACATTCCTTCGCCAAAGGCTGAGGGATAGGAGAGTTGAACTTCATAGCGGAGAAGAAGGTAGAGGGGTATAATTGAGGGTTTGCGACCTCGGGGTCTGCAGACGAAGGGAGTTATACCGGCGAGGGCTGCGGGTGATGTAATCCCATTGACCACCGCGGGCTTTGCCGCCAAGACCGAGGCCTTCACCAAAATAGGCAGCACCGCCACAGCGCTGTCGGAGCTTGTCGGAGTTTCAGCACGCTACAAAACCCTCGCGCGCATTTTTCGAGCTCTCCTTCGTCGCCAGCACCTTATCGCTTCTTTCTTACTCTTTAGCTCGAGGAAGGAGTCATTTATTCGACTGGCGCAGACCGAACTAAAGCCCCCTTTTCGCTAGCAGTTCTATGCGTGCGCGCGATGATGGTCTTCTAGATAGTAGGGCGGGCTACACCTCGTTGTCATTCGATACAAACGAAACAAATCTAATGCTGCGGCTTATTGCGTCTTTATCAGAACAGCTGACTGCCACTTCAACTCACGGAGCTCGCGTGATGCGTGTCAAATGCGTGTCAAATGAAACTCGTGCTGAACTGTTCAAATACGGCCCGGCTACAATCGATAGCCATACCCTGACTCGACCACTCTTCCCAGCTTCGTCGTATGCTCTCCTCTTCTCTTGTGCGGACTCTCACTCGTATTTTGAGTTGCTGATATTGCGTTGTTCAGACGCGTCTGCGGATTTGATATCACTGTTGTACTATGTCGCAAAGGAAGGAGATTGTGGTCATCGGAGCAGGTGAACCTCTCCTTTCATACGCACAACGGACAAATGAATACTGAAATTGGCTGCAGGGGTTGTTGGACTTACCACAGCTTTGAAGATCCAAGAACAGGGTGGCTTCTCTGTTACCATTGTAGCCGAAACGTTTCCGTCGGATCCAAAGACCATAAGATACACAAGTCTTTGGGCAGTTCGTATCTCGCATACCTATATCAACGGTGATCTCTAAATGTATCCCATCTAGGGTGCTCATCATGTCAGCCACGCAGAAGGCGATCCCAAGCAGCAGAGCATGTCTGATTTCACCATGTAAGGATCATATCCTGATGTCTTATGTTCTCAGAGATGGACGAGGAAACATTCAAAGTTATGTGGGAAATGTCTGCTCCTGGCGGAGAGGCGGAAACATGCTTCCTCCGTGTGCCACAGACCGACTACTTTTACGACGGAAGAGATACGCATCTCGACTGGATGCCTGATGTAAGGAGCGTCATTTCCGAGGTTATATGAATGTATGATTGATCCATCATACAGCACAGGCACCTCCCTTCAGATTCCCTTATACCCAACGCCAAGACCGGCATCTCTTTCACAACATTGACGATCGACACCCCGGTCTACTGCAACTATCTCTTGTCGCGCTTCCTGGCACGCGGCGGAACCATCACTCGTGCCTCAGTACAGCATATCAGCCAGATCATCGAGGGAGGGGCTCGTGTTTTCTCGCCTGGATACGCTAGAAAAATCCCGCTAGATGCTCTTGTCGTGTGTCCGGGCCTTGGGGCTCGTACTTTGGGAGGAGTGGAAGACAAGGACGTGTATCCTGTCCGAGGGCAGGTGGTCATGCTAAGAGCACCGTGGATCAAGTTCGGACGTACCGCAAGCCACTCAGCAGATGGGCTGTGGACATACATCATTCCTCGCCGGAGCGGAGATGTAAGTCCATCTGTGCTCGTTGGGGCCTTTGATATCTCATTACGATATAGGTAATAGTCGGCGGAACCAAAGAGGATAATGACTGGTGAGTGTTCTTGACGCGGTGACGAAACCCTCTGCTTAAGGTATTGTTTCTTCAGGTACCCTGTTGCTCGGCCCAAGACTACGACGGAAATCCTGGAACGGGGACTCGCTCTTTGCCCGGAGCTCGCACCGCCAGAACTACGCGAAACAAGTACAGTGGACGATTTACGCTCCCTCATCGTAGAAGAAGGTTGCGGCTTCCGACCAGCCCGTAAGGGAGGCATCAGACTAGAGGCCGACTGGGCTGAAGGCCCTCAGGGCAAGATTCCGCTGATTTTCAATTACGGGTACGTTGTTCTGTGCGCTGCATCAAACAATCAATTAAATCCATACAATTCTAGCCATGGAGGTGGGGGTTATCAGTCGTCGTGGGGAAGTGCGTCTGTCGCGCTCGAGCTGTTACTCGGCACACTGCGCATGTCTCCCCATTAAGTAGTAATGGAGTTCACTCTAGTGTTCTTTTGCGACTCCGAGTCGTGCGTGACGTGTTCTGACAATCACTGCTGAGTATCAGGGTCGTACGGACAACTTCTGGTGAGTGTATTGAAGATGAATCGTTGTGCTACACAGCGTCTTTCACAGCGATGACCATGCGCAATATTAGACGTAGTGTCTATCCCTCGTGATACATGGCCGGGTACTGTAGAGGCCTAAAGACGGATTGTTGACAGGCGCAACACGACCCGAGGAGAATGCAGTACGAGGCCACAAGCATACTAAGTCACTCCGCGTACGGACAGTTTGCTATGCATAATTAGGCTGTCGACGAAAACGCTCGTTTAGGATGAAACCGACGGCTGGCATCTATGGCGTAAGCATAACATCTAAAGCATGAGTCTATACAGTCCAACATTTTCTAATGGTACAGCTACGTTGTAGTACATCGTGGTCCAACGCGTCTTTTAAATCACATACAGAAGGTGACAGTAACAAACCAGGATATTTGCTGTCCGGTATCATGTTCTTAGGTTATCTTCCCGTCCAGGCTATCTCAAGAGCTCTGAGGGCCAGGTAGAGCAAGAAGGCCACACCAGAGCCCACCAAAATGCCGATATCACCGGTACCCGCTTCCGCGATAGGTCCCTTGTACCACGCTTGATCCATCGATGGAATGATGATAGCGAAGGAGCAGGCAAAGGATAGTACAGCCGCGGCGCCCCATGGCAAGCGTCGAGCGGTGTCCCAAGCGTCCATGTCGTAGCGCGCCCAGGTGTTGCGACGAAATATGAAGTGCTCCGTCAGGATAATCACGGTCCAGACAGTACTCCAGTATCCGATGATACCTGCCGAATGGATGATCACGATGAGTGTGGCCAACATACGAAACAAGCAGACTCACTCAGCACGTCAACAAACGTTTCGTAGAATGACGTCGAACCAATGATCGCCACAGGAATGAGACTATACAATGAAATGATCAGCAAGAAGGGTTTTCGAGACCATACGCAGACGTACATGGCTTCAGCTACGAATATGTAGATATATCGGGGAACCATGGCAAAATACGTTCCAATGGTCATGAAGCTTGAGCTGAAGGTGTACATTGTCGGCGCAACCGAGCTTGGTATAGAGATTGCCAGCAGGACACAGAGAAATTTGCCGAAGCCGCCGAGGGGCGAGAAAACGCCGCCAATAAGCCCACCGACATTGCTGCCGTTGTCGAAACCCGCAGCCCAAGCAGGGACTCCGGGTGCGCAAGCGGCAAAGATTGCACCGAGGAAGTGTGCTGTGATCTGTGCAAGTCTAATCAACGGACTGAAGTACACTATATATGGTCTGCTTACACTGGCAGTAATGAAACCAATATAGGTGTAGATGAATATTCTCAAGCTACAGCGCATGATTAGCTTAAAGGGAGAGCAACGAGAGTCAAGAGGCATACCCGGATACGCTCCCATCGTGGTAAACTCCATAGTCAGGAGTCATTGTTGCCCAGCTGATTACACTGGACGCGGTTGTAGTGGCGAACGTGATCACGGACGAGGCGGTGACAGGTTTCGTAGGTGGAGCATTCACAAAATGCTTCCCTCCGACTCCAAGCATGATAATAAACGCGATAACGTTGGGTATCCATGCTGTCATTTCGTACCTAGGCGATTGTCAATAACAGTTGCAACAATTAGAAACGTACTGACCAGTGGATGACCTTGTACCCACAGAAGGTGACCTGGCGCTGATAGTTAGAATCGTAGCTTACGAGAGCTCATAAAACTAGAACGCACAACCAGCGAGATCACACTAATGATCACGATGCCAAGGGTGACATTGAGATGTTCGGAGACACTAGCGAGTGTCTGTCCCGCAATGATGCAGTTGAGAATGAGGTAGCCTTGCATTGTGAATACGTTGAGAGCACTGGGTATCATGGCTCCATACCATCTGCAGAGTGTCAAATTCTGTACCGCATCAGACGAAGTCCGGCACTTACCCCCATGAATAACGGGCTTGCACCATCGATCGTGCCCCTAGTTTAGGTCCGAAGACCGCGCTGTACGGGGTGTTGGTACCAGACTGAAATTCCAAGATAATCATATGCTTACAAGTATGACGGAACAGCACAGCAACTGATAACAAGTTTTCAGCTTGTCGCTTACTAGCCAGATGGTGGAAGACGTACATCACGTCGACGATCAGTATGATAATGAGAGTTTGCTTGAGTCCAAGTCCAAAGGACGCAGGGCCAGCAGAGCCTACGCCTAAGCTAGACAACAATGAATACATTTAGCTATGAGTACAGTAATACACCTTTGTATCCTACCCTAATACGTTCATATTGGCGGAAAACCAAACGAAGAACAGCTGGAACATCTTGGGGTCCGTGCGCTGATCCGCAGGTATGGGGTCAATCCTGAGAAGAGTCGCAGTATAGCATCAACATCAGAACACAGGGCTAACAAAGCGGACGGTACCCATTGGTCTCCACTCCCCATCGCTTGAGGAAGTGGGTGAACCGGGCGGCATGTTGCTGCCAGCGCGATGGAGGGAGACATTCCTCGGAATGCACGCTGGCGACTTCCGGAGACTTCTTCTCTACCTCCATGCGTCTAGGCAATCGAGATGGTGGATGTAAGAGGCCCGTAACGAGCCATTCCCATTTTTAAAGACTTTTATGAACGAGTCACGTGACTTCATCAAGACGGGGTTTTTCGTGATGGCGTAAAGCGTCCAGAGCAGCAAGCTGAGTACTGGAAAATGCCGCGCGGGTGTTTGCGTCGTAGATTTGTCTGGAAAATGCGAGAGGTCGTAGGCCAAGCTCAGCATCGCTGTAAAATTTTGAGAGCAGCTGCGGACTCACTATCTCAGTGCTCCTCATGTCTCGACGCCGTACTTTGGATGCGCGCGGTGCGCTCACAGATTGTCTGTTCTCTGTAAGCTTCGGCGAGCTTACGGGCGCCGCGTTCATGAGCGCGTCGCGCGGCGGTAAGAAAAATCGGGAAAACCTACCTGCACGAAGCGTACCTGGTTCCAGCGCTTCTGGACCTTGTCCAGATCGCACGCAGGCATCCACCATTCCAACACCAGAAAGAACAAGCAATCGACGAGGAGGATGATGGAAAAGATTATCCCGGCAAACCGCCCGAGATCGAGTGTCCTGTCCGTCCATCAAAATCCAAGCCAAACTCGGTAGACTCGCTGGGGCTGGGACGCATTGCTCACCTACGCATCCTTGTCCAGAAGTCGTATGGCGGCGTCCGGAGGACATTCGTATACACGTTTTCAACCCTGTCAGCGACTTCACTCCAGTCATAAAACCCCCTGATGCGCTCATGCGCCCGCTGAGGGTCATGCGCACCTGCCTGAACGATACGAATCGCTTCTGACATTGCACGTATTACATCTATACGGGTTATACTCATTACATCAACAAGTGTCTAGACATATAACTCGTCATGATACGCACCGTCTTCGTCAGGATTGGCAAATGAAATCATGTCTGATGGTAGAATTTCGGGAACACCGCCAACACGAGTGGACACGACATATAGACCCGCACAGGCTGCTTCAAGGATAGCAATACCGAAAGATTCCGTTAGAGAGGTGTTCATGAATATAGATCCTTGTATCAGAACCTGGAGTAATAGCAAGGAGTCTATGAGCAGAAGTCAGAAATCCTGAACAAATACCCACACTACGGACGTCACTATGCCGGACTGGACCAAGTAATTCTATACGGTCCTGGAGTAGGTGTTTCTCTCGCATTTGAAGTAGGTCGATCATCTTGGGCCCATCTCCGCCTTATACATGAGTCAGCGCAGGACTCCCGTACTCTCGGTCATGACATACCGATGATGAAACGAACATTAGGAAAGAGGGCGCAAAGGCGAGGCGCGGTCGCTACGAGCAAGTCAATGCCCTTGCGGTAGGCCAGGCGCGACATAACTACAATCGTGACTTCGAAGACCGTCAACGCATAGGACTAGACACAAAGCACTGACTAACCTATCTCCGACGATATTTTGTCTGGTGCTGGTCTGAACTGATCTGCGACGAGAGCGTTCGGGATCACGTATGCTGTTTCGGGGCATAAATGGGCTCGCAGAGCGGTGTTTTCACGACTTTGACTTTTTTCAGCATCGATATAGATAAAGAATGGACAATGACATACCCTGTGTGGGAAACGCAGATAACAGCATCGACGTTACGCAAAGCCGCCTCAAGGAGTTTATTTGTGAGTATGCTGGCGGCGTCATCAAAGCCGAACAAGCTGTGGTCGGTAAACACAGTTCTTACACCCACTAAATGAGCGTGAAGAATTGCTTCTTGGGCCAAAGATGACAGACTGGCATGTCCATGTACTAATTGGATGTTCTCTCGTAAAATGATAGTGCGATAATACGGCAAGAAAGTGAAATAGTTCGGGAGTGTCGCTGATGAGGCAATAGTAGGGAAAGGTATGTAGTACACTTTGAGCGCAGGAAGAATCCAACGGATCCCATAACGGTCTGGCGGGTGCCCGTGCGTAATCACGACCACCTTGACGGAATGTTAACAGGGATCTGAATGCGCAGTATGGGTAGACTCACATGGTGACCTCGTTGGATAAGATTCACGCTCAACATGTAGATGTGACTTTCTACACCACCCACATTAGGATGGAAGAAATCACAGACCATACTGGATATTTCGATGTTAGCTACGTGTGATCCATAACAAGCGGGCAACGCACGCAATACGAGTAGGTTGCATTGTGCCGGCTGGTACCAACTCGTATATTTGTTGAAGAGATAAAACAAAAAAATAAAAGGGTGAGAAGCCGGTAATGTCCTAAGAGATCATCTTCACGAGACAAGGGATGTGAGAGAGTAAATGGAAGAGGTCGAGTCGCGCTCGACCGTCAGCATGCTCAAGCGCTAATCATACGAGCCACGTGGAGTATAAAGAGTCGGAGTCAAAAAAGCTGGTTCAAGCCGGGATCGAACCGGCGACCGCCTGTGTGTAAGACAGGTATGATAACCACTACACCATTGAACCATAAAGAAAGTAATCTTGAGTAGTATAATGTACACGCACAGTTCAGTGGAGCAAATGATTTGAGTCTGCGGTTCTTTGTCAAGGTTGTTCTCAACATTCACGATGCCTGTGATCAGCGCGTCGGTCGACGCATTCGTCGTTACTGCTGCTGCGGTCACCGTTCCTACCTATATATGCCTTCGGCGTCGACAGTCTACCTCTCGGTCGCCCTATCGAGACTGGTTGACATTACTGGTCACGCTGCACACGATGTACGTCTTGTACGTGCTCACAGTACAATGGCCTCCCAACCTGTTCCAACGACTACGGTTACCATTGACCATGCCTTCAAATGGTATTCGCGCTATTCTTCTTGAACGTGCAGGTCTACCATCCGATGCCTCGCTACCAAAAGCTCTTGAGGGTCTACTCACTCGCCTCTCATCCTTTGACACACGCGCTGCATATGTTCGGTACGTCACCTAGGACTGTATATGTAGTAGACACACTAATTTGCGTATTACGGAAAGCTTTGGACAGCTGGTATTGCAAGATTGCCAACATTGCAAGACTCTCGACCAATATGCTCTGTATGCCCTCCCTGGCCCACTCACACAATATATCCGCGAGGCTACCTTGCTTGGGCTCCTTACTACTGCTCCAAGCCATCGCTCAAGATGGCGTACACATGTTCTCGTGGTGTTAGTCGCGGCCTGCCTTCTGGAGTGCTATTTTGCCGTTTCCGCACCAGTATCGATTCCACGCGACGGACTTAACGTCTTTATGGTGCGCGCCCTTCTCCTTTGAGCATGAATGCGTCGTTCACAATCTGATTCAGCTTCATGATACATTATGGCTCTTACGACACATTCTATTCCTACTCCTGCCCATCATAACTCACTCGCTGCCGCACACAACCCCACCTCCGCCGCCACTCACAAGCATACTTACCACGCGCGCCACGCTCGAGCGCACGCTGCGGCGAACCACATTTCTTAAATTACTCCAGGCAGCCGTTATGCGTCATCCAGATCTTCAACAGAGCGCATCCAGCTGGTGGTCAGAAAAACGTCAGATAGGACGGGAAGTTAGGACGGATGAGGCTGTGAAAGTATTGGCGGATCGACTGGGTGTGGGCATCGGGGAGGGTACCGAGGACAAAGAAGAGGGTAAGCTGAGGGCGAAAGTGAGACAAGTTGCGACGGAACTCACAAGTGCGGCATTACTTCCACCAACCCCACAAAGTGCCCGGTAGAGCATATAAGGGCGGCATGTACGACTATGATAACTCGCCAGCAGTTTTAGTGGTTGTGTAAGATACGGGTTCCAATGTATTACGAGGGATGAAATTGGATATTTATGATGTATCAGGCAGTTAAAGTAGACTGGAGGGTGCGTATAGGGTCCGACGATGCACACTGCCGTATCACATTTTGGCCATAAATGGTAGCGACAAGGCTTCCGATCCAAACAAGCCCAAGCAACGGCTGTTACCGACGTCCACCTCCACGAGGGTCTTTTGCCACTAAGGAGACATTCTACTGGGAATTTCGCGTAGTGGCGGTAGGTAGTCATGATTGAGAGCAGAAAAACCCTCGTAACCTACGAAAATTGATGTGGCTTGTATGAGAGCTGGATGGATAAGTTGAAGCGAACTTTTGAATGAGTGAAGAGGTCGGTCCCATCAGCACAGGGAAAGTGAAAAATCTAGGCTTGATAACTGGAGGTGGGGGACTAGCATGCGTCTAGGATAACGACATATGACACGTCCAAAGATCGCCAAGAGGCAAATAAGGCGCTATTGCAACCCGTCGCTAGGATCATTCTTGCGTAGCGGCAAAGGAAGCCACCTCCTTTTTGGTGGGGGTCTCCTGCGTCCAGGTAGCCCGGCAGAAAGTCCGACCTTGCGTATTCGAGCGAGCCTATGTCGTTCACATCCATGTCAGCCGTGGAAATTCGCATCCATTAGAAAGCGATCATACCGTCGGAGCCCCGTCCATGAGAAGATGCCTGCTACCAGGACGCACAGCACTGACATCGAGAAGAATGCGAATTCGTGCTCTTCGAGATGACTTTTCAACTGAAAACGAGAGTTAACTCTGAGAAGACAAGGTACGAGAATTGTGTTTGACGTACGTTCATCCCGAAGAGGCCTGCGACTAGGGTTCCCACACCTATGCCCATTGTCCATATCGATATCTGAGTAAGGTGTTTGCGCTGTGAGCAACGTGCGCAATACGCTAGAAGCGAGAGAACTGACCTTCAAGTCCAAGGCCAGCAGGGCGTTTCGGTTGGAATCGAGGATCAGCTCAACGATCTCTTGCGTAGACTGCACGTTGCTCTGCCGATTGCGAGTAATTTAGTTCGATCTACCCATGTTTTACAAATAAATTCGTTACCTGTATGCTTTCTGCCTCGTTCACAATTTCCTCCACTTGCTTGGCGAACGATTCCAGCAGAACTTCCAGCTCTTCGTGATCAGTCATTTCACGGTTAGTGCCATTTTTCTTGTCTGTCAGATACATAGCCGACATGTCCTCGTCTATCCAGCGAAAATCAGAAATTCATAAGCGTATACAAGACCCGCTTCAAACTTACCCTGTTCCAGAACTTCTTCAAGAGCCTCTTGTACCTGCGTCCAAAGTCGGCTATGCTCAAAGTACTGAGTAAGGAATATTCTTACCAGCTTGGCACGGCTTTGGAAGCTTGCTAATCTTCTCGAATAATGCAGAAGATATTTGAACTTGTCACGGTCGATATCATCTTCCAATTCAGCAAGAAGGTTGCCAACCAGATTACGTATAAAGACCATCTCTGCCTCTAAAGCGCTCAGCACTGACAACAGAATGGACTCCAACGCTCTGATTTAGGCGCAGCTGACACCGGTGAGAAGTAATACACCTATTATAGGACCATAAAGGCTTACCGAAATTCGTATGGTGGGCCCGAGTTTTTTGCTCTGAGATTATGCTGACAGGGTCGAATAATCAATATATATGCCATGGACAGACGGTAAGTCGCTCACCTCCAGATGATATAGGAATACGGAGTGTAGGCGCGAGTCGGCTGAGCCGTATGTGTCAAACAATACAACGGCGTCCGCTTTTACCAAGGCACGAATATGAAGAATATTAACCTGTAAAAGTTACTTACGAACGCATTCGACGATGTCTTGGACCTACTCACGAGGATCGCTTCCTTCCTCACTAGGATAGTAGGCACTAGGTTCGGAATTCTAGAGTCTATTTTACGCAGATCACGGGGCTGTCCTCTGACCTGTGAGACGCTACGAAATGCTGAGTTACTATCGCCGTGACTTACGTTTAATCGATGTTCGGAACATAGATCCGACTTCTTGAATTGACCTGAGATTGTTTTCACGTTACCTGTAGACGTAAGTGGACAAGCACACATCAGGACCAGCCTTGGGCATGAGAAACCAAGTTGTGGGGACTAACCGTCCTCGTCTAGAACTGTACCTATTGGCAGAGTATTTTCGGTCAGACCAGAGGCCGACCGGAGGTAAGAAGGACGCACATCGTAGCATGAGATCCGTAGGCTGCCTGCCTTTCATGGTTTTCTCTAAAATCGCCACCTTGGCTACCTCCTCCTGGTTATCCATAGGGCCATTGAATGCATCCTGCTGTCTTGAAGCGAACCCGAACCTGGGTATCCAGGACATACACCGCATGTCAAAACGTCGACGCAACAATGCGTCGGAGTATCTTCCATTGATGAGTCCGTACGCGCGCAAAGGCGTACGAGACACGCCCCGCCGGACATGATTATAGCAAGGCGTGCATATGTTCCGAGTGAAGATCGCTCCTGGCGGTCGTAGGGAGGTAAAAGAGTACGAGAGCGAGGATATAACGTGAGACAGTCCCATTACATGGCTCTTGTGCTGCAGGCGCAATGCCGTATGCATGCGCTGTGCCCTGCCCGACGTCGCGAGGATGGTGGTCGGTGTCAAAGACGACTTTGGCGGGAAAGGCGCACCTCGGCAACGCGTGATCGGCCCGCCATGTGGTCCGTCCGAGCGCCCAGGAGCTCAGTAAACTCTGGCGCTTCCCATCCTAGATCCTCTTTCTCACTGCACCTCATGTCGACTTTAGCACTTGTCGTCGTCAAGCCAGGGAATAGGTAGATGGTGAGCATATATAACGCGTAGCAGAAAACATGACGACCAACATTTTAGCTCCGCTGAGGGCTTTTAGGTTCCGGCTTTCCGGGGTCAAATGATTCAAGGATAAACACGCTGTCTTGATCCCGGCGAAGTTAATGCACCAAGGCATTCTCACGATGTAAACCTCGCAGTAACCGACTGCTCTCAATTCCAGGTCTCTACCTACTGCTTTGGGCCTAACATAGTCCCAAATATCTCGTGCAGTGGGCCCATGTGACTGCATGGACGTAGTTCGGTTGATTTCTATCGATTTGCGGTCCTTTTATGGACTCAATTACGCATCGAGTTGGTACTGAATATATGATTCATGATCGCGCAGGTTCGAAGTCCCGCAATGCAACATTCGGTTAAGCTGACAGACTCTTCATCAGACGCTCTCTGGCTACCGGCTTACATTAAAAGGCCCTCGTTCGCGCTTCCTCCTCCTCGGGCTCCCAACAAACCTTCAGCATGGTTCGACGCCTGTACACAAAGTCCCTAGCCTGACACCCCTTCCTTGACGCTGTTTCCATGGCGCACGAGACTCGTCGATTGCTAGAGGCCGCCGCCGCCCTACACTCGATGCTTCTCTCAGCAGGCGTCCCTCACGCTTTCCACGGCAGCTTTGTCGTCGCATTACTTGCCAATGCACCAAGTTCGGAAGTATGTTCTTACAGACTGTCACACGACCACAACTCATTCAGCCTGTTCAATAGCAAGAGATATTTTGTATTGTCGATGGAGGAGGCTCTCATCCATTTCGCCGAGTTAGACAAGCTTGCGCAGGGTATGGCGACTTTACTACCCGGTCATCACCTTGGACTAACAGGTGAGTGATTCACTCTCACTACTCCACTCGCTGCTTACCGTGAGTTAGAATGCATGTTACATACCATCGGCTGATTCCGCCCATAGACGTGCGCACTCATTCCCCTTATAACACATTTATTCACTGACTACAAAACCAGATCGAGATACTTCCTGCTGGAGAAGAGGGCCCCCGACGTCTCGACGGTACCACAGTCACACTGCTCGCAGGCCTGCCCGTATTGACCATCTCCGAATTCGTCCGCGCAAAGCTCAAGGCATGGGTGATGTACGGTGCTGTCCACTTACGTCTATCAGCACGAGGACTAAAACGCCGCAGTCGGCGCGCAGACAGGGACGCTGAGGACATCGTGTTTGCGCTCGCGCGCTATTGGAATCGCGTGGACATCAATCGCATCCCAGAACAGGACATGCACGAGTTCGTGGTGGGCCATAAAGCGGTCGCTCCCGCCTGGGCTGAGCTGAGGCGGAAGTATGGGCTGTAAGCCGTGTTTCTTGAATGTTCTCTCCGCCCCACCAGCTGAAATATCCGACGTCTCCAGCAGAGTCCATGGAAGCAAAGAAGGCTGTGACGCCTATCACGGGGCTATTGCTTGCTAAAAGTGGGCTGTATCGCCCACATAACATCGTGTAATTCCTATCGAAGGCATATCAATAGCAATGTGGTGTGTAATTTACACTTATACTTTATCGTTCCGCGGACTCCACACGCGGCGCATCAGACGGCTTGGTCTCCCGTCGAGATGGCGCGTTCTGCCGATGAATGACTACAAATTGTGCCATAGTTCCATCGCGCGTTCTCTCATATATGTAGTCCCCTGAAGATCTGTGCCCTCGGGCCCAGTAACCGGTGCGCTCTGGGCGAACGGCACGGACTCCTTCTCGCAGCGCGCGGCTTCCTGTTCAAGACACGTCAATCCGCCAAGAAGCCACTACTGGTGATCGAAGTGAGTGCCTAGCGTGTCGCATGTTTCCAAGATGATTTCATACGCTGCTCGTGCGGCATTTGCCTATGAACCGACAGGAACATTGCCATTTTGTCAGCTCTCTGGAGGAGTTCTGTCGCCCTATGTGTCCGCAAGGTCGTATGTGCTGCGTACGTTCGGACATTTCGACCCGCAATCACGATCCTAGCTGGCCGGACCGACTGTACAAGGAGTCCCGCTCGCGCCGCCTTCCCCGCAGGAGTCGCCACATTCCCCGCATATGCCATGATGAATCTCCGTGAATGCGCGTCGGCATCTTGATCCATGAAGTCTCAAATTCATACGAACGTCGTACGCACATCCACAACCTCATCAAATGAACAAGTGGACTGTGCGTATTCACGCGTCACGATAAGCCTACTGCGTGTTGTTGACGGTGGCAGTTGCCTCTTCGGCAGGCAGCGTTAGACCAACAGCGCCCACTGTAACGGGCATATCACCCGAAACCACATCAAACCGTTTGAAAAACATTTATCTTCGATCCTAGTCATCTAATGGGGCTTGATCGTCATAGGTAGAGCTCCTTGTACAAAAGTCAGCGGTGCCTCCACCCACAAGCATATCCGTTTTATGTATCCGTCTATCTGTCGAGTGGATACACTATCGAGTATGCCTACGCTGTTGACCTTGTAGTGCATTCATGAATGGATTTCGGCGGGCTAGCATCTAAACATTGATCACAGGTTCGAAATATCTCCACACCTTCAGCTCCCCTCGTTGTGCTCGATTCATCCAGTTGAGATATTTCGCACACACACGGACTGCAATGATATGTCCGGCAGCCATCTCCTTCCATATGGCATGATCTCTTGTGAAGATGAGTCCCTCGCGAATCTCAGCACGGCCGTCCGCAAACGGATTGAAATGGCTACAATGCCAATGCTTGGTGTCCTGCTCCGTGAAGTACTTCTGGTACTCACGGCTTGCTACGAACCTAGACCAGTCTCCCGCAACTGTCGGCGACTGCGTAATTTGCCATACCGCATGGAGACCATCACTGTTAGCCAGTCCGCTAACCTCGTTGTCGTTCTCAGCGAGCACCAGGCGGGGCAGAGGGAAGATGCCGACATCAAACCAGGTGCGCGATACGGGATTCGTATCGGTCGTCCAGCCCTGGTCGCACGACTTTGTGACGAGCTGGAACTGAGCGATGTTCGCGAGATCGATGTCAATCGGTCCTGCCCAGAACCACGTCCGGGAAACGACGGTAGGGGCGTTGACGCTGCAGCGGACATACAAGGACGTCGTAGATATGGCCGTGAGCTTACGATCGAGCACGATGAGTCCGGCATGCCAAGAGATCATGCGTACAAGCTCAGCAGGAATGGCTAGTCGGAGAGGCGAAGTGGTACCGCGTAGTAGGCTGCGCCATAGTTGATGATACGCAAAGAAGGTATCGTCAGGAAGATCGGAGTGTGTCATGGTATTCGTCGGGGTGTATAGCCCTTCTATCGTCTATCGGCGCAGTCAATACCATGACGAAACTCGGAAATTTACTGACTTACTGCTGCATGTAAGTTACAGTAGTTATATTTGGTGACTGGGAGAGAAGGACCGTTAGAAGTATTTTTGGCTGTGCTTACTGACTTATCGGTCCCGTTTGCTGGGAACAGACGCCTCCGGTCATGTACTCTCACGATCAGCGGGGCGGACACCAGAGCGTTCAAACGGTCCCCTCTGACCCGTCTGGTGATATACTGAACTCGTCAGCAGCGCTTGGAGAACTGGGCCCTGGGAGTGGGAAGAGGAACAGCTACCGAGAACAGGCAGAGACTCCCACTGCTAAGGATGCTATCTCCCTTTCCTGATATCAGACAGCCCAGTACGGCGAACGTCGAGAGATGCCCCTGGAGCATCGTTCGTGGCAAGTTCCGTATGTTCTAAAACGAGATGTGGGACTGTAGCTGGGAAGGCTGTGAGGGCAAAACGGGCTGCGCTCCCGTTCCCTGTAATAGACGGCTGACTTAGGTCAGGGCATGTTATGCACGTTGTACGGCGCAGCAAAGCTGATCTGCAGCATCAAAATGTTGAAGAGGTAGTTCTTTAGCTTTACAGACCTGCTCAGTTGCGCGTTAGCTCACAACGTGCGACATGTGGCAACTCCGGTGGAAAGCATACTTCACGTTTCTATGTTCACTGGTATGACCAAGTCAGCTGGTTTCAAAGGATGCCAATTGGGCGACATGGAGGACGGAGAGATACCGGCGCCGGCGTCTCAGCTCACGAGCAGCGATAGTTATTCGACTCGTGGACAAGCTTGAGCCGGACATCCACCCTCTAGTCTCTGCCTGCTGCTCCACGCTCTGCCATAGTCGACCGTAGACCCTTAGAGAACGGTCGATACAGTGCACACAGCCATAGTTGTCATTGGCGGGGTCGCCAAGAGCCTAGCCCAAGTCGACTTAAGAACGAGCTCAAGTGGTCCCATATCCAATCGTAGCACAGGCCCCCAACTCGGCCGTATATCGTCGTCCTCTCGGACAATGCGCTTGTAGACAACGTAGGCAACGCATCGCCGTAGGAAGGTGCCTAGATAGGATTTCCGGCTCCACTTGAAGGTACGATAGAATGCAGAGGTCGCGAATTTATGCTGAGAGGATGCAGTCGAATAAAGTTCGACGACTTAGGGGTTCACTTTGCTGAGATACTCCTAAGGAAGTGACGAATACAGCAAGTAAAACACAGCGGAAGCTGTTGAAACGACGGTGAGTTGTGTAGCTCTGGTGGTGGTTGTTCAACAAGATCTGGAACTGATGCTGATATAACGGTCAAGCATCGCCATGGCGGCCTTCAGTGACCCTCTCCCCGTCTTTTCTTCTCCCAGTGCGCAGCTGCCTACGGACTCAGTCCCCCTTCTTGGCCCGCCTAGGAAGACGCCGCCACCGGTGTCGTTGCCCGAAAGCACTAGTAGCACTCCATCGGCGGTCTCGCTCCCTGGGTCTATCTTTTCTACACCCACTACGAGCTCTGCCACGGATACGCCTACGAGCTCGCCGGTAAGCCCTACGTTACCCACCACGCCGTTGTCGTCAGGCTCACCCACGTTGTCTACGTCCACGAATACTTCCGCGCCCATATCCTCCTCTACACCGACCGACCCCTTTTCATCCTCCACTACGTCATCGTCGGTCTCGTCTGCCCAGACCTCGCCTCCTATCATATCCGGGACGTCATCAACCTCGCCGATCGTCTCATTTTCCTCGTCGACCTCTTTACCCTCGTCGACCTACCCACCGTCCTCCTTGACCTCGATGTCTACCTCTACTTCGCCGACTTCGTCAACGTCGGCAGGCGCCCTCCCTGTATCTGCCCTGGCGTCGCACAGCCACCATGCAGGTGCCATCGCAGGTGGCGTGATCGGCGGTGTTGCAGGACTCGTGGCGATCATCTGCGCCTTGCTCTTCATCCGTTCGCGTCTGCACAAGCGTCGCGGCGTAGCAGCCACCAACACATTCAGAAAATGGGATGGGCTTTCCTCCCGCGAGTCTGGCCTCGCTCATGGTTACACCACTCACTCCGTAGGCCCATCGGCCTACCACACCTCAGCTCCCACCCGGCACCCGTCCACCGGGTCCACTGCAGCGATGCTCGGTCGCAAAGGCAGCATAGGCTACGGTGCCGAGTACGACGACGAGAAGTTCCCTGGCACTGCCGAGCCGTCGTCGCACGGGCACGAGCCGCTCGAATACGCAGCACCCACGACCGCCTATGCCTACGACTTCCCCTCGCCCATGATCCCCGCTACGCCCTCCACGGCCTTCTCCTCCGGCCGCCCGCGTGACCGCTCGCACAGTCAGAGCCGCGCACTCGCGCTCGCGCACCTCGAGACGGCGAGCCAGTCCCCGCCGCCGCCCGTCACGCCGATCAGCCCGTACAACTTCAACCACAGCCACAACTCCTCGCTCGACGGGCGCGTGCTCGCGAGCCCGCCGACGTCGCCGTCGGGCGTGCAGCGCAGCGAGTCCATTCGGATGAACCGCACGTCGATCGGGCGTCACCCGACGCGAAAGCCCGTACCGAAGTACGACGAGAGCGAGAGCGTCGAGGGAGATATTACACCTTCAGCTTCTCCTACAATGTCGCCGACTCAAGTGCCTTCGCCTGATACGGAGGCGGTCAGGGACTCGGTGTACTACGACTCTCGGGCAACACCTAGCGCCTCATCCTCCAGCTCGAACTTGCAGGGCGGCAGTTCGCACTTGCACAGTAGCGTTACGCACGCGGGAACGTCGCTCACGGCCGTGCGCTCACGGGAGGACCTGCTTGCGGCGGGTTACCAGGTCCCGAAGCTCAGTGAGAAGACGAGCTTCGGTAGTATGCGCAACGTGCACTACCTGATCCCAGACCCGCCTCCCAAGGCCATGGACTAAACCTGCCCCCCTCCCTCAAAATTCTGTTCATCCCTTTGTACCCCATTCCGACCCTTCTTGCCTTCACGACTACCTTTTGGTATATTCGTGCTTCAACTTGGGAAATTGACGTCGTTCAGAATGCTCTATCTATCCCCTTGCCAACCCGTTATCGCCGTAGCTGTACCGCTTCTCACGTTTATTTACCATGACCCTCACGTTCGTCTTCATCGACCATTTACGGAGTTACGTAGTACCACCACCTTCATGTTTGTGACGATACTGTGCGGTACTGTGCTGTTGGACTTTCTTGTTTCGTTTGGGTCTTTGTCACTGTGAAGCGTACTATGTTGTACTAATAGTACAGACATTGTATTTTTTGGACTGAGTTGTATCGTACGAGTAGATGAGGCCCACACAGCCTTCATGCTTATTGCTCCACATTCGCTGGGGCTCCAACACGAAAGAGTAGACGTCGCTGTCTGCAACGGGCGTGCTTCCATTTCAGGATGGCGTTGACGGGCGTCTTCTTCCTTTTATGTCGGTTGGCGAGCAAGACGTTGGTCGCTAGAGACAGGACTACAGCATATTGTGAGCGTGTAAAAGTAGACTACAGCAAATGCTCTTGAAGCTTTGCCGAGATGCTGTCTACTAACGTTGAGACGCGAACTTCGGACCTCAAAATCCTTGTCACTTGACCTTCGAGGTACAAAACGTTCTTTACAAGGGTCTCCAAGATATGACAGCGGCTTATGTTTGCGATAAAATAATTAGTGAGAATTCAAGCGACGAGAACAGGAAACTCTCGACTCTCGACCCTCCATGCCGTTCACTTTGGCATAAGGCTCCAACCATTTAGTTTATTTACTGTTTATAAACAGTAAAAACCGTTTACAGTTTATGTTTATTTACTTTTCCTGTGTAAAAGGGTGTAAACAGTTTATTAAACAGTAAATAAATGGTTGTTGCAAGAGAAAGTCTGAGGACATTCCCGGGACCATAAAAGGTCATAATGTAGGCAGGGACGTTGTAGTTACCCTCGGAGTCCCCTACGAACGTCCCAGCTGATGCGCCGCTGGGGCTTTCATCGGCGCTAACGCTGCGAGCTGCCTCGGTCCGGCACTACGTGGTTTGTACGTTCGTGCTTTCGTCTCCCGTCGCGACCTTTGTCAACACCAGTCTCCTGTCGTCACCATGTAGTCTGTTGTCACATCCGTGAAGGTATGTGTACCAGGTAATTATTTTATGAAATAGCGCGAGGTGGAGCAGTTGTGCAAGTCGAGTCGTAAGTACTACGTGACCTCGCCTGCAGCAGCAGATTCCGAAGCGTCTCAAGTTCCCCAGGAGGACTCGATACCCTCTGTGGATGGCACGACGCTGCGCAAGCTGCTTTTGTGTGCGTTCGAGATCTCTCAGTGTGATGATTGGTCGGATCATCCATCGTCACGTCGCGAGTGGCAAGTGCTGTAAGCCCCGTCAAGTGATACGCTCAACGCGTTACGCCTCGCAACTTCTGTACAGTGACCACGATGCAAGTTAGTATGCAGTATCGAGGGGCGGACAGGGATATCTGGCTTTATTCTCGGATACTGTTTATTTACTCTTTATAAACTGTTTATAAACTGTATACAACCCTTTACAGTTTATTTAAACATTTCGAGTAAACGTAAAGTAAATGGTTGGAGCCTTACTTTGGCACTTTGCGTTCACTGCAAGGACGAAAAAACAAAAATGCAAAAACAAATGCCAAGAGCGTGGATTGAACACGCGACCTCCAGAACTTCAGTCTGTTGCTCTCCCAGCTGAGCTATCTCGGCGATGTGAGATGACTAATTTCATAATCTATGTCCCTTGCACGCGTTATCCAGCGCTTATGCGGGCGACGCGTAAGTTGGCGCCTCGGCGTGCGCGACGTTCTCCAAGTCCTTCATCTCCTCTTCATCCTCCACGACTCATAATGCCAGTAGCAGTCCAAACGCCAACGCCGCCAGGACTGAAGTCCTACTATCAGGCTAAGATTGAAGCTGCAGAGCTTCTCATCAACCAGAAGACACAGAACTTACGACGCTTGGAGGCCCAGCGTAATGCGCTGAACGCGAGAGGTGTGTTACTGAGCGTACCTACATGAAGACACATTGTGAACAAATTCAACAGTCAGGTTATTACGCGAAGAACTACAGCTTCTTCATGAACCAGGAAGCTATGTTGGCGAGGTGGTGAAGGCCATGGGCAAGAACAAGGTTCTTGTCAAGGTACAGCCGGAGGGCAAATACAGTACGTATCGTACTGCTACGAGTTTGATCCAAGACTTACTCTTCTCAGTTGTCGACTTCGATCCTGATATCGAAATCGGCAAGCTCACTCCCAATCTGCGTGTTGCCCTGCGCTCGGACTCTTACACAATACACAAGATCCTGCCCAACAAAGTCGATCCACTAGTCTCGCTCATGATGGTCGAGAAGGTTCCAGATAGCACATACGAGATGGTCGGTGGTCTCGACAAACAGATCAAGGAGATTAAGGAGGTCATCGAGCTGCCCGTCAAGCACCCAGAACTCTTCGAGTCGCTCGGTATCGCACAGCCAAAGGGCGTGCTGCTCTACGGGCCGCCCGGAACAGGAAAGACGTTGCTCGCACGTGCTGTCGCGCACCACACGGACTGCAAGTTCATCCGTGTATCTGGCTCGGAACTTGTGCAGAAGTACATTGGAGAGGGTAGCCGCATGGTCCGTGAGCTGTTCGTCATGGCAAGAGAACATGCGCCAAGTATCATCTTCATGGACGAAATCGACTCCATTGGAAGCTCGCGAGGCGACAGCGGTTCAGGTGGTGGCGATTCTGAAGTACAGCGGACGATGCTAGAGTTGCTGAACCAGCTTGACGGTTTCGAGCCAACGAAGAATATCAAAGTCATCATGGCGACTAACCGGATAGGTACAGTCCTTTTAAATGGTACGATTCGCATGTCTCATTGCCCATCCAGACATCCTTGACTCTGCCCTCCTACGACCTGGCCGTATTGATCGTAAGATCGAATTCCCTCCTCCGGGCCCAGAGGCCCGAGTGGCCATCTTGCGTATTCATTCCCGGAAGGTGAGCACCTGATGGTTTTGCCGCACCTCGGGGCGTAACTCGACCGTATGTAATAGATGTCGCTGCAACGCGGTATCAACCTGCGCGCACTGGCGGAGAAGATGGGACAGTGCTCTGGTGCCGAAGTGCGCGGTATCTGCACGGAGGCTGGCATGTACGCGCTGCGCGAGCGGAGACAGCACGTCACACAGGAAGACTTCGAGTTTGCCGTCGCGAAGGTATGTCGTGTCATACAAGACAAGTGGCCAGTGCTGACTTTGGTTTGTAATAGGTGCTCAAGAAGAACCAAGAGGGAAACATGTCGGTCAACAAGCTCTTCTCGTAATCTGCATCATGTGTATTGTGTGCTACGCTGTTATGGATATCCTTTCTCGCCTCAAGACTATCAAAGGTTATGGGTCATCGAATATACACGGGTAGGAGTACGCTAGATACAGGTCGAGAATGCGAGGAGTAAGCAGAGTCAACGAAAATCTCAATTCCACGGTTCAAGCTCATTGTCTGCTGGGGGTTCAGCAGCATCTAGTTGGACGAGCCATGGAGTGACGAGCTCAATGGACTTTGCGACCTGCTTGGTTATGAAATCCGGCTCGTCTTCGATACATGTGCCAGGCGCATCAAAGTATATCTGGCTGCGGCAGCCCCTTTCCTCGTCTGGGAGCGACTCAGTAGGTGTCGGGGAGCAGATCCCAGTCGCTTCAACAATGGTCTCGTGCTCATCAGCAAGTACGTTGATGGGCCAGCAGATCGAGCCCCAAGTCTCAGAGATCTTGACGACCTCGTTCTGGAGCGTGAACAGAGCCATGGCGGCACGTAGACGACTCTTCGTGTCGTCAAGGCTTTCGCAGTCAAGCTCCAGCGGGAGAGAATCTAGGCGGTAAGCCTTAATTCCCGATGGATCCGCCAAGCGGAAAGCGAGTATGTGCAGAAAGCCGGGTTTGACGTATGTGCAGAAGAGGTATGGGCGAGGATCAACGGTCAAGGTATCCGGGATGAAGGGCTTGTGTTCTGCATATGAGTTGAAGACCAGGAGGTGAGGCTGCATGATTTCTGTGAGCGACTCCATCTCGTCTTGCAGGATCAGATGACCTTCCCCGTCGGGACGTGTCGAATGACAGCCTACTAGGACCGCAGGGCTCGAGAGCGTGAGCGGAAGGTAGCGGGCGCGTTGAATAGTTACGCTATTCGTTGCTGGTACCGCGCAGACAGCTAACGCGAAGTCGACGACACATGAGCCACTATCTCGATGCATCACAGGAAAGGGATAGCGTATTGTAGGTTTCCTAGACGAATACGTATAAGTAAGGCGTACACTCGCTTTGAAGATTAGCCTTTACCATTGAACGGAGTAACTGGCGAAGCCTGAGAATAATTTGGCTACAAGGATGTTGAAGTCGTGCCAACCTGATGTTGATAGTTGGATAAAGTCGTACGTCCTGTACATATGCGCATGTGTATCAATGGTCGGATCTTCGATGACCTCTCGAGTATGATGCCGGTATTTGCTTCGAAGAAGTTGGCGTGAAAGAAGGAAATCCGGCCCACAGTAGGTCTTGGTGAGATGGTTTTGCAGCAGAGTATCCGAAGACGCTATAACTAGATGTTGCCGTAGATCGTTCATTGTGGTGGCAGTCAGCTTGTGTAGCAGGTCACGAGCCGGATCATAATTATACAAACTACATCGAGAGGAGAAATCCACCTCTTCCTCTTTCCCGGGAGTCTGTCAAGGATTGAGAAAACAGTGGTTAAGACTACAGTGCAACGTACCACCCACTCCCGTGGAACAGAGAAACGACCGCGATTCCAGACGCGGCGAAGGCACTTGAGAGTCTCTGGTAGCTGTCGGGACCGGAAAACACTGGCATATGCATTAGTATTCAGTATAAATATATCGGAGTATAGGCACTAACTGCGACGAATGCTCCCAGTGGGGTGGACAGCATACTTCGTTTTCATCGTTCCGAACTTCCGTGCTGAGAAGCTGTGTATGCTTGAGGACGGTAAAAAGAGATACCAAAAGCCGCCATCGAGAGTAAAGTAGCTCTTCATGTGAGTTTGCGCTGTTCGGATTGGACCTCAGGAGATGTCTGGCTACGACAACCTGACGAAAGTGCCAGGCAGTGATCCCGGTAACCCGATGTGTCTGCCTAGTAGGAAAGTGAGCAGATAAAGTCAGATAAATTGGCGACAAGTGAATGCCATATACGAAAAAATGCGATGGGAGCGTCTTGCGCCCTCCGTGCAGATGCACTAGATCCATCAATACAGGATAGACAGCTTGTGCCATTGCATCGTGCGCACTTTCTGTGAAGTCCTTGCTCTCGTCTATTCGAAAATCATTTGTCAGGTGACTTCAGAGTACGGATAAAGACGTACAAAGTACGAGACAAGGATGGGATCTTGTGGGCGACGTGGAGTGTGCCTCGGTATTTCTGAGCATGCGAATCCGATTTAGACAAAGGTCAAAGGTTAAGGAAGATTACTGACGGCAGGAATCTGACGTTGAGCCCGGAAAACAACGAACGGAGCGCGGACCATATGTACCGTTCCAACAGTAATCCCGTATCCTCGTCGTACATTGTCGGGTGTCGCAGAATAAGCAGACTGGCTTTTCTGTGCGCAGGGTTCGTCCAGATAGAGCTGAGATCCGGTTCGGGGTAGTCCCGACTATTTTCATCGTCTGTCCAGAGGATGGGAGGGTTGTTGGGCACTATTGACTTCCCCTTTGTCACAGACAACGCATCAAATTTCCGTCCGGCGGTAAGGATGCACTGGAGCGTAGCTTCCAGTGCCCCCCATCCCCCACACCGGATTATATCTGGATTTAAAGTTGCTCCTGTATTGTCCTAGAGTAGAGCATCATTGTTAGATACGAAAACTACGAAGAGACTCACGTACTGTGCTCAGTGCCTTGATCATGAAGACCGGCTGTCTGCTGTGTGGGTTGAGCCATCGCTCCAAGCTGTCCTGGAGCAAATCAATCATTGATGTAGTGGATATATTTCTGAATTTCTGTAAAGGCATTGACTTATGCCAAATACCTAAGCTGACAATGGAACCGTTTGTTTCGGCTCGATGTATGTATTTCCATCGTCCGCATACCCCAAGGTCACGCTGTGACAGAGGGAACTCGGCGGAAGAGCTTCCAAATACGACTGGATCATATTAGTTAGTCCACACAAGTAGCGGTTCCGTACTTACGGTTCGCCATGGTATCCCACATCGTAGCTCAAAGGCTTTCTAGCAGCTCTACGGCATAAGTTCGCTGTGTGCCATATGACTTAAAAAAACTCACTGAGTATGCCGAGGAAAAATGGTATATCCGCGTAACGGTGAGATGGTGGTGGAGGATCAAGCTTCAAGAGTGAAGGCACTCGGAGGAGGACGCCAAAGACAAAGGACGACGCGAGCCATGAAGATGCTGGTTTACGGGGTACAGCCGTCTTGGCCTGGGATCATTGTTCAGATGTGTGTTATCCTGTATTATCGTAAATCAAGATATACATGGCCACCGTTATCAGCATGATCGAGTTTTGTTAGGTAGTCGTGTCAAGGCTAGTTCAAGGCGACACTGATTCAAATTTCAGAGTCATGCAATTCGCGCGCTCACCAAGCTCGAGCGCTAGCCGGGGTCGCTCGTCACTAGTTTACTTGCCGTCCGATTCGCCAATTCTCTCCTCTTTTCGTACGTGGTCAGCAACGGGGACCGTTACTGTAACAAGTGCCAGATAGAAGCGAGCTCCGCATCACACATTGCTAATTATTGTACTACAGAATCTACTACTTCGGAACGTAGAGCTAAAAGTATTCACTACACGGAGAGCCATGGAGAGACGCTATTTTGTTAGTCCCATGGCTCTAAACTACTGTCACTTGGAGGAGCAGTGCAGTCTAGTTGTGCAAGCCATGGAGTGACACGCTCAATGGATTGCGCGACCTGTTTGGCTATGACATACGGCTCGTCTTCTAGGCAAGTGCCTGGCAAGTCGATATATATCTGAGTGCCGGCAATTTCTTCGTAGTCAGGGATTGTTTCGCTCGGTGTCGGTGAACAGATACCAGTAACTTCGACGACGGCCTCGTGCTCATCGGCGAGTATGTCCACGGGCCAGCAGATCGAGCCCCAAGCTTCAGAAATCTTGACGACCTCATTTTGGAGCGTGAATAGAGCTATTGCGGCACGTAGACGGTTCTTCATGTCCTCGTGGCTTTCACAATTCAGAGCCAGTGGTAGGGAATCCACAAGGTAGGCCTTTACTGAGGATCGGCCCGCACGACAAAAAGCGAGTATATGGAGGAAGCCGGGTTTGATGTATGTGCAGAAGAGATAGGGACGCGGATCCACGATCAGAGTATCTGGGACAAAGGGTTTATACTGGGCGAAGGAGCCGAAGACCAGGAGGTGAGGCCGCATGATTTCTTTCAGTGCTTTCATCTCGTCCTCTAAAATCAGATGGCCATTGATGTCCGTACGCGTCGAATGACAGCCAACTAGGACTGCAGGACTCGATAGTGTGATCGGAAGATATCGGGCGCGTTCGATTGTTATCTTGTGCGTTGCTGGTATCGCACAGACGGACAGAGCAAAATCGACGATGCATAATTCTCCGTTGGTGTTCTGTGGTGCAGGGAATGGATAGCGGATAGTGGGTCTCCTTGAAGTCGACATGAGTTAGTGGTGCGTCATGTGAGAAAATCACAGTACTTACCATTGAACGGAATAACTGGCAAAGCCAGCAAACAATTTCGCCGTGAGGATGTTGAAGTCATACCAGCTAGATGTTGATAGCTGGATGAAATCGTACGTACGATACAAATGTGCATGCGTGTTGGCCGACGAATCTTTGATCAATTCTTCAGCATATATGCTATATCTACTTTGAATCAGTTGACGTGAGAGTAGGAAATCCGGCCCTCGATGGTCCGGGCTGAAGTGATTGCGTAACATGGTTTTCGAAGACACCAAAACGATATGTCGACGCAATTGGCTCATCGCGATGGAACCCAGCTTGTGCAAAAGGTTACGACTCGAGTCTACGCCACGCAGTTCTGTTGTCGAAGTGAAATCTAGTTCTTCATCTGCACCTGGAGCCTGTAACCGAGTCACAGTGACGTTACCGCAAATCTGGAAAGGACGTACGATCCACTCTGCGGGAACCGGGAACCGAGTGTGGTTCCAAGCATAACGGAGAGCGTTGAGGTTTTCAGAAAGCTGCCGGGGTCGAAATACGCTGGCATAGATGTAAGCAATAAGTACATATTGCGCAGAGCGAAAAGAGCGTGCACTGACTGTAAAAGACTATCCGTATTATGTAAGTCGCGGATCCTACGTTCTTCGGGGTACTGCAGTTTGGTGCTCAGGAGTTCGTTGTGCCGCAGTACGGTGAAGAGCGAAACCAAGAGTCTCCACCGAGCAACTAATAAATCTTCGTGTAGGTTTGCGATACGTGGATCAGGTCTTAGAAGATATCTTGCTAGTACGACCTGTCGGAAATACCATTTAGGAATGCCAGTAGAGCGGCTCGTCATCCTGGTAGGAAAATGAACACAGAGAGTTAGATAAAGCGACGACAGATGGATTCCATATGCGAAACAGTGAGCAGACAGCGTCTCGTGCCCTCCGTACAGACATACTAGATCCGTCAACACAGGATAGACGGCTCGTGCCATGGCATCGCGTGCACCCTGCGTAAATTCTTTACTCTGATCTATAGACAGTGTCAGGCTGCTGAGCGAACAATGTAGGAAGCTGACACGTACGAAGAACAAGGAGAGGGTGTCCCTTTACAGCATCTGAGCCCGGTTCCAATTCTCTAGAAGAGATTTCAAGTCAGATTATGACACTCCGGTTCGAATGCAAATATACTGACGATATGAAGTGCACGTTTGGCCCAGAGAACAGTAAACGCATGGCGGACCAGATATATTGTTCAATCAGAAATCCCGTGTCCTCGTCGTACATGGTCGGATGTCGCATAATGAGCAGACTCGCTTTCTCGTGGGCGGAATCGGTACAGATAGAGTCGAGGTTTGGTTCGGGATAGTCGCGATTAGCTGCCGGAGACGCCCATTGTATAAACAGGTTGTTAGGTGCTTCAGGCTTCGACGTCGTCCTAACCAACACGTCGAACTTTCGCCCCGCAGTAATAATGCGTTGAAATATGAAACGGAGAATATCGAGACCTGGACGTTGTGCGATACTTGAGCTCGATTCCCTCGCTTGTGCCTCCTGTAGCCCCGTTATTACTCTGCAACATGACAAGTAGGGTTAAGTACCTGATTCAAAACTGGTGCCATAAGAACTGATTTTCCGCTATAGGGATTAAGATATTGTTGCAAGCTACCCTGGAACATGTCAATGAGTGCAGAAGTTGACGTGTTCTTGAGTCTCTGCAGAGGCATCGTCTGATGCCATATACCCAAGCTGATGACGATGTTGTCCGTCTCAACCCTATCAAAGAACCTCCATCGTCCATATTCACCAAACTCACGCGTCGACGAAGAAAAAGTCGCGCGAGGGCTCTTGAACGCAGCTTAATGGAGTCAGGAAACAGGTATAACAATGATCGACCTTTACTTACGGCTCTCCATCACATGCCACATGTCGAATTGAGGCCCGTGGGGCAACAGTTGTTGCGATTTCGTCCGTGTGAGAGGAAATAAAGACTTCTGAAGAGAACAGGAATGAAGACGTATGATAGTGAGACGCGGATACGCCGAGGTTAGAAAGAAGGGTTGATAGAAAGCAAGGGTTAACACAATACTTCACCATTTCTCCAAAGCAGACAATGCTCTGCGTCTGACTGCTATTATCAACATTTGGCCAAGCCGTTACAACGCTTCCTTTCTAGCGTACGATGATCGAAGTCTATGTAGGACAAAGAAGGGCAATGGTCGTCTCTGCCAAGGCCTGCCGAATAGACGCCTGAGCGATTGGCTCCCGGCGCTTCCTCTGGCTGGCATAGGTCACGTCATCCGGTGGTTCAGGAGAAAGGCAAGTAACGCGCAATGAGAACCAATGTTACGATATGATCAGTTTTTCATTTCCATTTTTGCGATGAAAAAGCTCTGCGTTGCAATTTTCCATGAGTAGTGTAAGTGCAACATGATTTTAGCGCGCGGGGCGAACTGACTATGTACACACTAGAATTTGCGAAAGTCAATACGATCTCATAACGGTGGAAGATCCTCCTGGTACCACAAGGCTGGCGGCAGCAAAAGCAGCCGCCAGGGCGGCGTAAGTTCTGGATGCAATTGGGTTCTGCTACGGTGTACGCATCGTTCGACCACGATATCGATTACTATCGCAACGGTACATGCATATCAAGGGCACGTAGTACGCTGAGTTCCTTCTACAGGAAGATGAAGAGGCTATCAGTCCCATGGCTCTAAATCATGATATTTGGGGGACTCGACGCAATCTAATTGGGTGAGCCATGGTTTGACGTGCTCAATGGACTTGGCGACCTGCTTGGCTATGAAGGCAGGTTCGTCTTCTAGACAAGTGCCCGGTATAGGGATGAGCAATTCCTTGCTGCCATCCTCATACTCTGGAATCGTTTCGCTCGGCGTCGGCGAGCAGATCCCAGTCACCTCCATGATAGCCTCGTGCTCGTCAGCCAGAACCTCCGCAGGCCACGAGATCATGCCCCAGATTTCACAGAGTCTGACAATCTCCTTCTGCAGTGTGAACAAAGCCATGGCCGCTCGTAATCTGTTCTTCATGTCCTCAACGCCGCGACATTCGAGGGCCAGGGGTAGCGAGTCAATGAGATATGCTTTGATGTCGGATTGGTCGGTGAGACGGAATGTAAGTAGGTGGAGGAATCCGGGTTTGATGTACGTGCAGAAAAGGTATGGACGTGGATCGATGGCGACGTTGTCAGGGACGAACGTCTTGTACTGTGTGTAAGAATCGAATACTTGAAGATGGGGCCGCATCATTTGCGTAAGTGTCTCAATCTCGTCTTGGGAGACTAGATGACCGTCGCCGTTGGTGCATTCTGAGTGGCAGCCAATAAGAACAGCGGGACTGGAGATGGTGAGCGGCAGAAAGCGGGCGCGTTCGATGGTTATCCTGTTGGTTGCGGGCGTAGTGCACACAGCTAATGCAAAATCAAGATCAAGATCACACGAAGTGCTGTGCCTCTGAGGCTCCGGGAACGGGTAACGTATCGTTGGTTGCCTGAGCAAAATGAGACCTCGTCAATGTGAATGTATCAGCAGCGAATAGAACTTGCCATTGCACTGCGTAGCTTGCGAAACCGGAAAACAGATTAGCCACCAGAACGCTGAAATCGTCCCAGCCCGATGTCGACAACAGGACGAAGTCGCAGATCCGGTACATATGCGCATGCGTATTGCGCAGCGGGTCTTGCACGACCTCTCGACTTAGGCGATTGAAATGATTCAGAGGACTGTGACGTGGGAGGAGGAAATCTGGCCCCCGGTAATCGGGATTTAGGTGGTTTTGAGTAAGAACAGTCGAGGAGATTAAGGCAATATGTCGATGAAGTTTCTTCAGAATGTGAGAGGTAAGCTGGTGCAAGAGGTCGCGGCCTAGGTCTTGACCCGTTAAATCATACGGATTTGTGAAATCTAATTCACCGTGCGCAGTCGGGGTCTGTTGCGACTTCAGGATAGCAGTGATGATGCTGACGAGGGGTACATACCGTCCATTCCGAGGGAACAGGTAGACGCGTGCGTCTCCATACACGTCGAAATATACTGAGATCGTCTGGGAGCGATTGAGAATTAAGGGCGCTGAAAAATAGGGTTGGCAATGCGATGTTACCAGAGAGAACACGCTCACCGTGAAGGCTGCTCAACGTGATCCGTGCACGTAACATGAAGTTCCTGGTTGTGGTGCTGCAACTCAGTTCCCAGTAGTTGCATGTGCTTGAGCACAGTAAAGAGCGAAATGAGAAGTCGCCATCGAGTGAGTAACAGGTCTTCGTGAATATTTCTTGGAACAGGATCCGCCGCCACCAGGTATCTTGCTACTACGACCTGACGAAAATACCAGCCGGCAACCCCAGTTGTACGCTTAATCATCCTGGTGGGGAAATGAACGCATAGGGTAAGATAGATTGGCGAAAGGTGAATGCCGTAGACGAAACAATGAGACGGAAGTGTATTCTTCTCTCCGTATAAGCGTAACAATTGCATGAGGGTGGGATGAACGGCTTTCGCCATAGCATGACGCACATTTCCCGTGAATTCCTTGCCGTCACCTATTTCAGCTGTGTGAGAGAGAACACGCGAGCGACGGATTCGATACGTACAGACGACGAGAAAAGGACTTTGACAGGTAGCAGCCCCAGATTGATGATCGCACGATTCTCTGGAAATACGGATTAGCTCTACAAACGAGGCTGGAATGCGGACACTTACGAAATAAAGCTCGCATTCAGCTCTGAGAATAGCAATCGGAGTGCAGTCCGCATGTATCGCAACAACGCAAACTCTGTGTCTCCGTCGTACATGGTCGGATGTCGTAGGATAAGTAAACTAGCTCTTCTATGCGCCGGATGCGTGGAAATAGAGTCCAGATCCGGTTCTGGATATGCACGACAGATGCCATCGTCTGTCCATTGGACTAACGGACTTCGAGCCACTTCGAGCCCATGCTTGTGATCGTGGGACACAGCTTCGTGCTTTCGCCCTATGGTGAGGATGCATTGAATCACGGAGCGTAGTGTATCAATGTCCGCGCAATTTACAGTTTGCGGTATATTCTGGCAACTCTAAAAGGTGGCCCGAGTCGCATCAGCGGATAAATGTGAGAAGGAAACTAGCGAACCGTGTCTAACACTTTCGTGATGAGTACCGGGTGGCAACTATATGGGTTGAGTCTGCGTTCCAACTGATTCTCCAGGTGATCTATCAGTGAAGAGGTAGATGTGTTACATAGCTTGCGTAGAGGCATCGATTTGTGCCATATACCCAAACTCATGATAATGTTGGACGTATGGACTCGGTGAATATATCTCCATCGTCCGCATTTACCAAGACTGTGGAACGAAGAAAGAAACTCAGTGTGAACGCTTGCAAATACCGCTATATATCGTCAGATGTGCAGCCAAAACGAGCATCAACTTCTCTATACTCACACCGTTCCCGTTCAGGCCACTGCATACTGGTCTTCACTTCGGTGCTACGTGTAAGCTCAGCAAAATCCACAAGACTTGGAAGTGCGATTAAATCCCGTCACCTGGTCGCCTGAGGAAAAGTGCAAGGATGATGATGACGATCACAGGCGAAGGCTATATCTAACATGTTAGGCACGACCTTTGGTTCACGTCACGCGTCACGGCGGCCGGAAGCGCCCATTTTGAACGGTTCATAACGCGTCACAGCAGGCCGTGAACCGGTTCACATCTTCGTCACGGCGCTTAAACGGATGTTGGCGCCCAACGGCCACAGACTTATTTCGCCTTCGTTGTAAGTTCCAACGCTTACAAGATCTCTGAAGGGCATTGTATCAATATTCATTGCACCGAACGTGCTCTGTGACGCTGCTTGACTTACGGGTCTTGAGTCCCTTTCTGGCCCTTCAGTAAGCGCCAAGTTGCCCCGTTCACCGTCACGCGTCACGGATCGTTGTGAACTGTGAACTGGTGGCGCAAAACCTGTCACACGTCACAGGCCGTGAACCAAAGGTCGTGCCGGTACAGTAATCAACGACTCTCTGGCCCGACATTCTGATCTTTTGTCCGCAGGTCGGGCCATGATGCATGACGAGCCTTGCTCATAAGTACCCGGTCAGTTGTCAGCCAAAAGCAGACAATGGCCATTTATTGTCCCGCTGCAAATACACAGCAAACGCTCAGGTTTCACCGTTCCCATCCTTGGTATAGTGTGCTCGATTGACTTATCAAACCAATTAATCATGCATAGAGTACTTATACTCTGTCAGTAAGATCGAATCCAACCTTGTACGAACGCTGTTGACATAGACATGGAAGTGATATGCACGCTCGTCGCATGTGCCTGGTAGTAATGACACGTGCCAGGCGCTCTGACATGCTCAATTCCGACGCCCGACGACTCACCTAATTTGTTGAGCGCAGTCTGCACGCGGTGACTTGAAGTGTAGTCTCCGTAGCTGACCAACACGAAATGGGAAGACAGTCATTCTCTTACTTGAGTTGGTAGATGGAATCGCTTGCTGTGCGACAGCGTACTCACCACCATATTACAAGACCTCGGGATATAGAGCTAAAGTATTTACACGTAAAGTCATAAGAAGACGATATCTTGTCAGTCCCATGGCTCTAAGCTACTGTCACTTGGAGGCTCAGCACAGTCCAGTTGGGCGAGCCATGGTTTGACGTGCTCAATGGACTTGGCGACCTGCTTGGCTATGAAGGCAGGTTCGTCTTCTAGACAAGTGCCCGGTATAGGGATGAGCAATTCCTTGCTGCCATCCTCATACTCTGGAATCGTTTCGCTCGGCGTCGGCGAGCAGATCCCAGTCACCTCCATGATAGCCTCGTGCTCGTCAGCCAGAACCTCCGCAGGCCACGAGATCATGCCCCAGATTTCACAGAGTCTGACAATCTCCTTCTGCAGTGTGAACAAAGCCATGGCCGCTCGTAATCTGTTCTTCATGTCCTCAACGCCGCGACATTCGAGGGCCAGGGGTAGCGAGTCAATGAGATATGCTTTGATGTCGGATTGGTCGGTGAGACGGAATGTAAGTAGGTGGAGGAATCCGGGTTTGATGTACGTGCAGAAAAGGTATGGACGTGGATCGATGGCGACGTTGTCGGGGACGAAGGTCTTGTACTGCGTGTAAGAATCGAATACTTGAAGATGGGGCCGCATCATTTGCGTAAGTGTCTCAATCTCGTCTTGGGAGACTAGATGACCGTCGCCGTTGG